>JASCQY010000031.1:960326-981443 GCA_030264315.1 Sardinella tawilis
TGTGCTCTACTCCCCTCCCCCCTTCATACACACACACACACACACACACACACACACACACACACACGCACACACGCTCACACTCACACACACACACACACACACACACACACACACACACACATGCTCACACGCACGCACACACACACACACACACACACACACACTTCACTAAATATATCCAGTTTCCTCACTCACAGCATCTCAGTGCACTCCCTGCTCTGCCTCTGTACCCTCCTGAGAAGAAAGGGCATCGCAGGAGCTGCTGCGTGATGTCAGTCAAAATGATTAGACCTCAGCACTTGTTTCCGTCCCGCGGTTCAGCTTTGATCACACGCTTAGCACAGAAACAGAAACAGCAAGGATTAATGCCATACCCTGCAAGGCAGTAGGCTAAACCCTTGCTTTTTACTTTGTCTGAAGTTGAATATAGTGGCTAGCCTGAAGGCTATACAGTACAGTAGACACAAAAGCACAGTGAATTTAAGAGACAAACCCTTCAGTTTTGTTCAGAAATTAGTTGTTTAGAAGAGGGCCAGGTGATATATGTAGAAGACAAAATGTTAGCGTATCGTTTATAATAATACTCCAAAACGACCAATTGATTCATACCGCCAGACATTAACTCTTTGCTTTCTTTGAAGTCTGAAATTCTGTCCATGAAGTATTAGTTACACATATGCACTGACATATTCTGTATCTTTAGTTGGCTTTGCATGCTAATACAGGATCTTTCAATATTACGTGTTTGGGCTAATAAAATATGCTGCTTATGTGTGTGTGTATGTGTGGGTGAGTGTGTGTGTGTGTGTGTGTATGTGAGGTGGTGGTCTGTTTACTGGTAAATCCTCTGTCTTATTATGTGGTACTCTCAAGCATTTCTAGTGGATTCCCTCCAAAGATAAAAACACGTTTCTCTGGAAAGAAAGTTGATTTGGAGGCGCTGGATGAAGGCATAGATCAAATGAGGCTGTCTGAAGCCAGAGCTACTAAAAGAAAATCAATTATTTCCACAAGACCTCCGATCCAATTAGGCTACATCTTCCTGGAGGACCAAGACAACCTGAGCCTTTTTTATTATTCCCTTTTCCAATGAGCAGCTTCATTCATCTCTGCCAGAGGGAGCCCATGCAGTCATTTTCATTTCAAATGCTTCAGCCTTGAATTGGACTTCTTATGATGTTCAAAGTGTCATTCTCAAAAGAGCATCCCTACATTCCGATCAGATTTTCGCCCACTAAAGTGATATCTGACCCACCCTCAGGCACAGAGTAGACAGCTAATTAAATTAGGCTCTAGCATTTTTTTTTTTAATCTTTTTCAAAATGTAAAAAACACACATTTTCCCTTATGATAAATCTCACTTATTTCATCCTTATTTTGCGATGGAATCTTCTGTTGTTTTTCTGCGTTCCCATGGTATCTCCCCTGCACCTCATAGGACTAGTCACGACTCGGTTCCTTCCTCATATGTGAAATGGAGTGCTGAGAACAGCTCATACCGTATCTCTGGGGTGTGCTAAGGGTAGAATTACAAAGCAAGGGCAGATGAAAGCTGAGAGAGCCTCGGCATAGGAGCCCGCCAGGGTCTTTCACAGCTTCAGGCTATCGTGTATTTCAGAGCCCTTCCTTCGTGATTAGATTGACCACTCACCACCACCACCATCACTGCCTGGCCTTTCCTTTCCTCCAGGCTCTGTGTCCGGACTCAGCAGACAGGGGCCATAGCTTAATGCCTCTCCACCCATGAAGTGTAAACCTCAGCTATTTCAGGACCGATGTCATTGGCTGCGGTCATTATCGTGCAATTAACATGTCAAGATGCCTGACCAGCCTGTTGTGTTGAGAGCGGCCACAGTCCACTCTGGAGCGGTTGCGGGAGGATAGATCTAGTTTTTAATGGAAGGTCTGTAAATAGTATCTAAGTCGAGGATGGCTGAGTGAGAGAGGGCTCTGAATCTCTGTCCTGGCCAGCTGTCAGATGTGCTCCGTGAAGGAGTGAAGAATGGAGAGCAAGAGAATCTCTCAAGGCCTTATAACATGGCCTAAAACATGTTTGTATCCATGTCACGCAGACAGGCTGTCTTTTCAAGCAACAGGAGATTTTCAGACTGTAAGGACGGGTAGGAAGATGTGCACTGTCTGCATGCATTAGTCATGGCGTGTCCACAACAGTCCCTATTAACCAAAGAGAACCCACAGTCACTATTTCACTTGGGATGTTGCTCTACAGTAGGTCAAATGGTCAATCACATGAATATATGATAGTGATTGAAAACTATTTCATCCTACTACTGGAAACATGTGGCTTAGAACAGACAGAATAGCCTACTGTAGCAGATGTTAAGATTTGTGCATTTTTTTTAGGTCTAATAGTGTGGTCTCGAATGTCCGTTGACAGGCTGGAATATCGATTCAGAGCCGTTTAAGGTGGAATATAAGACTGAACACTGAATGGTCTCTAGCTGCCTCTTCCTGGGAATAAAATCAAATCCCCATGGCTTCTGTTACAGTGCAAAAGACCTTACAAGTTTAGGACATGGGCATCATTCATTGGGAAAGGATGAGATTGTATTGTAAAGAAGGTGAATATGAACAATCATTTCCAGTGGTGACCACTGTCACAATTTCTTTGAGGTGAAAAAGATTAGATTTCATGCATGAGTTGAGAGATGCAAAGTAGGCCAATCCATCACTAGGCTATTTTTTTGCTTTGAAACAGATGAATTACGACACGCCTGCACACACGAACACTGACAAGTGGGAGCAGTGTGAGTGTGAACTGGCTCACTCAACATGACCAATTAATGAATGGATGAGTGAATTAATGGATGAAATGAATGAACGAATGAATGAATGAATGAATGAAGCAATCAATCAATCAATTAACAAATGAATTGCTTTATTGTTAGTGCTCATGCATAAAATGAAAATTTTCTGTGCTGTGCCTGAATAGAAGAGTAATATATATATATATACAGTTTAATTAAATAGTATATATATAGTATAGTATGTATATATAATCATGCAAAATACAAACAATAATATACAATAATAAACAATAAATACACAAATTGCAGGAGTTGTTGATTGGGTCACACATACAGTATATCTCTGTGATGTTGGCAGCCCAAACCCTCACTCGTCTGTCTTCTGATGGTGCTGTTGTGAGCTCAGGCACTGGACTTGATTTATAGCCCGAGCCTCCAAAATTTAATTGTGTCAAGCTTAACATGATTCCAGCAAAATATCAGGATGAATGCTTGACCCTCTTATCAATTTTACATTTCCTCTAACATTTGTCAACTTTAAAGACAGTTATTTTTTAAACGTAATATGGATTAATAGCTTACAGATCTTTTTGTCTTTTGACTGCAATTTTCCAGAAAGACTTTTAACATTATACTGTATTGTTACATATTCAATTTCTGTTTATTTAATTCATGTTTGCCGCCGGTAAATATTTTCCAGGTCCCTGTGTGATGTTATCTGATGCGATGCCCTATTTATGAGTTAACAATGCATTGAGGTACATTTGCTATGCATTAGATGCTTTTAACCACCTTCACTGCTCTCTGACAGAGTGAAATTGAATATCAAAGGTCAAAAGTGACTGAGATGAGAGGTGTGCTTCTAGATGGATGCGGTCATGAAAATCCCTGTCACTTTGGGTATATAGAGGTGATGACGACGATGCCTCTCTGCTTCCAGAGATATGCTGCCTGCCACATAAATCAATGGGCTTCACCTCTATATTTCCATTGTCACTGTCTATATATAATAAATGCCCTGCGTGGAAATGACTTCTCAACCAATGTGCTGCAGATAGTAAGAGTGGCATATGATAAAAGGGAGCTAAAGCAAGATGCCATACTGTGTCAGGCTGAAGTGACTTGCATACTGGAAAACATGTACATAGGAACAGTGAATGTGTATGTTCTAGTGAACAATTGAACAATTCCTTCAGCAAACCTTGACCTAGCCTACTCAGGGCCAGACTATGAATAGACAGAATCATTGATGGAACCCTGACAGATCCTTTTCTCGATCCTCCGACAGATACTTCTCATTAAATAGTCGTTTAGGCAACCTTTTAAACCCTTGGTTAGTATTCACCAAATGTTTCATTAAAAAAAGCATGTCCTTGTGTGTGCCTACGGGAGAATATGAACAAACCTCCTCCTTTGTTCAACCACACTCTAATTGTTCCCACCGCATGTGAATGCTGACTCTTCCATCCCCATCTCCAGGTTGTGTTGTGTTATGCAGCAGTAAGAAAGGTAGCCTAGACTGCTGTAGGTCAGAATGCCTTGCTGTGTGGCTAATGCATTCTCTGTTTTGTCTTCGGGTCCTGAGCGGTTCAAGTGCACTTATTCTCTCCAAATATTATCTTTCCCTTCCATGTGCCAGCCACACAACTCTTTGTTCAGTGTGATTTCGTGCCATGCAAGGTGAGGATGTATCTTGGCCATACATGAAGCTAAACTACTCTAACTCATTGCAGGCCACATGTAACAGCATGTTTCCCACCACCACCACTCTCATTCCACTTTAATCCCAACTGTGTTCTCTGTTTAATCAGGCTTCTCGACAGCCTCACCGTTTACTCTTTACACAGCAATGGCCATTCATTTGCCGGCGCAACCAGGCAAGGGAACGTTGTGACGAGTGCATTCACTTCGCGCTTGAGTCTTCCATTACCGTTGTCCATGATTTACTGTGTTTTCCCTCCTCCAATATTGAACCTTTTCTCCCCCTCGGACTTGCATGACAAATGTATGCCCAACTCTGCATTGCTCAGAATCAATGACCTGGCTGGCAAGCAAGCCAAGGAGGGCCAAGTCAGGTCTGATGGCAGCATGCCGTGTGTGTTTTTAGGTAATCCAATTAAACGCATCCCCGCCCCCTCCACCTACCATTACTACCAAAAGCAATTTCCTCCGGTCATTCTCCGCCGCTCCCTTTGGGCATACAGTAGCTGTGGTTGGAGGGACATGAGAGATGGGAAGGAGAGCTTTTTTTACTTGAATAAAGGAGATTATAGAACTCTTTTTATGATACACTCTGAATATGGGACTATAACTTCACTACCAAACTAATTGTGCTTGAATTTATGATCTTAATGTCAGATTGTGGTGTGAAAAGTTACTTTTTTAATAATACATGATGACTTTCTTTTTCAGTGTTTGGATAATGTGCATCATTTTATTACCTGATAAACATGATGTCCCAATGATCAGTGTTATTATACTGACTGAGTCCTGTGTGTCTTAAGAATGGTCATTGTAGAGAACATTCCAGAAGATGTGTCTCTGCCTCACAATGGAACCACTCCACTCACCTCTGGGCTGCACAGTCTCTTGGACCTGGCGCGGCGATACGTGGAGATTGTCTCACCTTACTGGGCTCTGAACTCCACTGACCATGAGGCCAGCATCCCTACAGCAAAGCAGGTAGGCCTATCTGAGTGGCCATAAAGCTATTTACTGTATAACCATCTTGTATCCAGATCATAAATTGTTCATTCTTGGAATCAATCAAAGTTATTACCCCTTCAGATGGATCACGTTTTCAAGGGGGTCCTTAACAAGGAGTCCAAGATATTAAGCCAAACTGATTTCTTGGATGATTTTTTTTTTTGAAGACTGATTTTCTTTGTATCCAATTTTGAGTGCTATTTGTGGCTGCACAGCTCAAGCATGAGCCAAAGCAATTAGCTGATGCTTCATGTAGCAAAAGCTCAATAGTGAAAAGCCTGCAGCCTTTTGCCAGTTCCAATGTTTGCCGATCATTATCCTAACAATACTGAAGCAGATAGCCCGTAATTCAAGCTCCTGTCGCAGATGTTTTTCCACAGCCATTTCTTTCCACAAATGCAAGTGTGACTGAGCTATTGCCAGCCTGTCAGGCGTGCTGGGTCATAGTACTGACTGAGCTGGCGCTGACTGTAATAAATAAATTCTGAGTTGATACTGCAAGCGTGTTGTTTTTCAGGGTGAATGGAAACGTGTCAGCCTTTAATGACTTCCTTTAGGCACACTGGCTGCATGGAAAATGTTGCTGTGGACTTTCATATGTCTCTTTGCCTGACTCGCCACTGATTGTTGGTGTCAGCATACAGAAAGGTTCCTGAAGGCAAGGTCCCTGAATAGTGATAACTTGACAGATCATTTTTGACCCACCATTGAGTTTGGGGAGAGAGGTTCCCAGGCAGCAATAACTTGACAGATCATTTTTGACCCATGTGAGAATTGGGAAACGTTTTCCAAACACTGATAATTTGACAGAAGAACTACCCCAAGGAATGTCAGAATGTCAAAAATCTCAGCAGAGTGTGAAACTTTATTCTCTTTAAACTTAAGTTTCCTAAGCAAATGTCTATATAGCCTGGGCTTGCCCATACTTCCTGTGACACTGCACAAAATTTCGTGTTCAAGTCAGTATGGCCAAGCTGCCTATGAGCTTTGATGGTCGTGAAAGCCAGGCTATAACTAAAGGCATGAGATCTGTGTTTCCAGCTATTTTAAACCTGTATAGATATCACTACAACTGTCTGTCTAAAGAAACATTGCTGACTACAGTTATTTAGCTTGGCTCATATGTCTCTCCATCAGGGCCGTCTGTTACTCCATAGGCTGATGGGCCTCAAGGCCCAAAAAGTCAATCTGAAAGTGGCCAGTGGATTGGCCGACTCCAAAGAACTTAAGCTCCTTTCACATCATGGTAAGTTAAACTATTTTTCAAACTCTACTCCTAAATGCATCGTGATTGCAAAGATTTTTTGTTGGATTTGTTGGATTTTATTTTAGTTTTTTGTTGGTTAAACATCGGGTTGAATAGCTGCACGAATCCTAAGTCCTTTGATACTTACAAAGCTATGACACATTCAGATTTTAAAGCATACAATGTGATTTTTTCTTTAAAAGGTGCAGATATTCATTATCTAAACATGACAATTCTGACAAATGGTCAGCTGCTATCTTCCTTCTGGGTGGTTGATAAGAAGCACATATACATCGGAAGCGCTGGCATGGACTGGAGAGCGCTGTCTACGGTAGGCCCACCGGAGTTCATTAATATGAAATATTGGATTACATTATGGCAGCTATTTTTGGAAACTACAGAAAAACTAGCCAAGAGTATTTTTTTCATCACTTGGATATTACATTTCTAGCACTTGGATATTCATTTTTTAGCATTTCTAACAGTTAGCTTCCTTTTGAAATCTGTGCAATTCAGAGTATCTTTAGTTTCTACTCCCTCCATTTTCTCTGGCTATGTTTTAATGGCCTCGGCCGTGGATGATGCTTGTGCATGCAAACCCTCAAACCAGAACGCAGCGCAGCACAGCACAGCGCAGCACAGCGCAGCACAGCGAGCACAACGATGAGCCTTATCAGTGGTGCCGTTCGTGTGACGGATGAATGCTGCCAGAATGAGAATGTCCTTTTTGAAATGGTAATCGAGAGGGGAGCAGAGATGCTAAAGGTCTACACACAGGCCAGGGCCGGCTCGGCTCACGCTGACAGCGGCCCTCCTACTTCCACAATAGTGCTGTGATCTGAACCACAACGCCAGTGTCCCCCGTAACATTGACAGAGACGTCGACATCCTGGGGCCCTGAACTCATGAGATTAATACATCATAGCTGTCTGCTAATTAAAAGGCAAAAGGTGTTAACCTAGTCTCCCGGTCTGATCTGACTGGCTCTGTATAATAGGCTAGCCATTATTATCCAACAAATTCAACCCCCCGGGTCCCTGTAATGTGCAATGCAACATCTGCTAGATGCGTCCAATGGAGTGAATGTGCAGCCTGCAGCACTGCATTGGGAGCCATTAATCTCAGTTGCCGTATCCAGCTCACCAGTGATATCAACTGATGCTGTAGCTGCTGCATGCATACATATGGGTTGGGTGCTACTGTGTGCTGTGCATCTCCTCCTGACACACACACACACACACACACACACACACACACACACACACACACACACACACACACACACACACACACACGCACCCAACCACCAGCCCCCTGGTCATTTGTGTTTCATTTTGTCCTTAGTTGAAGGAGTTGGGTGTCATCCTTTATGAGTGCAGTTGCCTGGCTCTGGATCTTCACAGACTGTTTAGCCTCTATTGGCAGCTGCAGAACAAAGACTTCATCCCCTCCATTTGGTCCAAGAGGGTCTATGGGCTGTACAACAAGAAGAGACCCCTCCAGCTCATTCTAAATGATGTGAATGCTGAGAGCTATCCGTCGGTGAGTAGCCTACTAGTAGGCCTACATTTGTGCCGCTCGATACACATACAGTACTGTACCGTACTCGCGGAAGGACAACAGTTCGCTGTCTAACGCACACTCATCACCTTGCGTTCCGATAATAAATGAATCTTTCATTTTCCTGTGGAGGTAGATAGCTGCCACACATCAGCCTCATTAATCAAAGCCAGGGCTGTAACATCAAGGGCTTGTGTTTGGTCTCCAGCAATCGATGAGCTCCCTCTGAAATGTGACTATGAGTTACCGATACATGAAGCTTGCACGGCTGTAATCAATCAGCCTTCACATCACACACACTGGTCCTCCCTGTCCAGGTGATTGAATGCTCTTCTCACAGATGTTTGCTATTGATGAGCCACCACTTCTCTCTGTGTCTACATGAAGGAAAATGTCACATTTCCCCTTCCCCAAGGTTAGGGGCTGTGCACCCATGGATAAAGCCAAGACGATAATGAGAACAAAAAAAAAAAAAAAAAAAAAAAAACGACGACACTGGAGCAATAAATTAAGGCTCCTGGTTAAAGTTTCAGGAAATGAAGTCATTGGAGGTGCTGCTGTGGTGTGGATTTACACCTTCTGTGGTGCTTCAGGGAGGCCTTGAGTCATTTGATTTAGATCCCCCTCGGGCTTAGATTCTGTGTTCTGGAGTCATTTCAGAGTTCCGTGTGAGAAAGCACTGAGCTCATCGTGGATAATGGGGTTACCAGGGTGACGAGTAATTGCTAGAGTTCACATTATTAAGGAAAGTGTGACCAAACGATCTGATGTGGAAAATTAATAGGCTAGATGAGTTTTCCAGAATGTGATAGATTATTTCATGGATTATTAAACAGAGGTTAACAAAAACAGTTTATTTGTGTTTGTTGCACAGATTGACCAAGAGATCATTCAAGACCATTATTCTGTTGCTGAGAAGTGATGCAGTGGAATTGTTTCTTGTTTCCTTCAGAATTCTCCGGATGACTTCTGTCCTAAGGACAGAGTTCGGGACATTGATGCAATCTTTAATGTGATTGATGATGCAAATAAGTTCATTTACATCTCAGTCACAGACTACCTGCCTCTAGTCAATGGGCTGAACAGGTGAGCAGCAGATGAGCAGCAGATGTGATCATTTCCCTTTAGGCTATACACATAAATTATTTCACACCAGACATAATACGCTTTGTGTTAACATAAGCTTCAAGGTAAGAATGGAAAAAATCTTGTTGTGATTGTGATTTGATTTTTATGTCCTAAAGGAAGCATATACAATTCGTCTAATGCCAGACAGCTTTTCCAATGGGATATGTGAAAAATAAAATGAAATTGATAAATCTCTCTCTGCTGTCATGGAGGACTGCTGCTCCTGTGTGTATTTGTGCACTTATGTGTGTGTGTGTGTATGTGTGCGTGCATGTGTGTGTGTGTGTGTGTGTGTGTGTGTGTGTGTGTGTGTGTGCTGCATTATCCTCCATATTGTAGGCCAAGTGTTTACTGGTCTGCGATTGACGGGAAGCTGCGTGAGGCGCTGCTGCTGAGGAGCATCAGAGTGCGTCTGCTGGTGAGCTGCTGGGAGGAGACCCACCCCCTGACGTTTAACTTCCTGTGGTCCCTGAAGAGCCTGTGCATGGAGATGCCCAACTGCTCTCTAGAGGCTGTGAGTAAACACTTTCCACTAGTCATCGCCACCTGCTTTACTTCCTGCATCTGCTGCCTCCTAATGCATCAAGCTGATGAGGGATCTTCATACAGTGTAGCCTATTTCTGGGGTTTTAAAGCCCCTGAGGGATTGGGCATTTTCATGAGTTACTGGTACAGATACGACAAATCTCAGTGTTCAGAGTGACAGGCGATTTACTGTAGCGTTGGACCTTATTTTTCAAAGTCACCTTCTGTTTGATTCTGCAGAAGCTCTTCAGTCCCCGTGAGCAGCCAGATGGGATGATTGAAGGGATAAACCACAGCAGATATATGGTCACAGATAATGCTCTATACATAGGTAAGTACAAATGGTTTATCAATCAATCAATCAATCAATCAATCAATCAATCAATCAATCAATCAATCAATCAACTAATCAATCACAGTTTAGTTACTGGCTCTAATCAATACAGTCCTCAATCTAAGCAATGAAGTAATCACATAACTAAGCATGAATACCAATTGTCATAATTTGTGAAGATGTCAAAAGTGCTGAAAGCATCAAAGAGTTTAGGAACGATGAAAAAAAAAAGACATGAAATGGATAGGATATTTAGTGTATGTTGGCCCATTGATATCACTTGTGTGTGTTGTGACTGTCCATCAGGAAACTTTGGCTGGGTGGGAAACGAGTTTCTGTACAACTCCGGAGCAGGCCTTGTCATCTCCCAGGAGAAGGATCCGGAAGACCGCAACGTCACCATGGTGCAGCAGATGAGTGCGGTGTTTGAGAGAGACTGGCATTCGCGCTACTCTAAGACTCTGCAGCTCAACAAGATCCCCGTCTGTAACAAGCACACTGTCCTGCCTCAGTCTCTCAAGGCGTGGGGCAAGAGTGTCGACAAGACAGACAGCCCCAATGCCTCTCTGTGAGCAGAGACCAACAAGGGCCAGAGGAGTGGATTGGATCCTCCTTTTTAGCCTGTAAATAATTCACAGACTCTTTTTATCTGCATCACCTCTGATACATGCTGCTTATCTTGTGCACTTTCAAATGGGAAGAATTGACAGACTTTTAGTAGCTGCAGCGTCGCACAGCTTTTTTTTGTCTTTTTTTTGTGAGATTTATCAACCCGAACCGAAGCTTGGCTTCAGCACTTATTTGTATATGTTTGAACACCATATGAGTCAAGCCATGGCCAAATCTGGGGTGCTGTAGCTGGTCCAAAAGCACCTGATCAAACAAAGGAAACAATAGAGAAAATCCCTTTACAATTTTAAGCCCACAGCCTTTACATAACAAATGACTTTTGTAAAAAAAAACATTTGTCATATAAACCTACCGACAAAATGTACTTTAGGTCACTTATTCAGTAAAAAAAAAAACGATAAAATAAAATGAAATAAAAATAACACTAATAACATTTTGTCTGTACAGGATACTGCAGCCCATTCTGCATTTATGTGTCTTATATTGAAATCAACTACATTTTTACTATAAACAATACTTTTGCAATATAAAATAACAGTGTCTGAGGTGGGCATGTACAAAAATATCTGTTTTATATAACGTGATGTTTTTTAAAACTACTTGCACGATTGGCCTGTCCGATTATTTCATAAACTTCTGATCGAACCAAAAACTATTCACACCTGAATGTATTTTGGCTGCGGGCATAGGCTACGTTTTGACTCAATGACAAGATTTCACTTATGTCCTGTTAAAGGCATTATGTGGTGATTTCATTTCATTCTGTTGGTCTACCTTGATCACAGCCTTTGCACTTACTTGCAATGTGTTCAATACAGGACCCACATACAGTGCAGTAGGAGAGAACGTGATGTAGCTGGCCTGGTTCTGGCCGGTTTGTGTGTCAAAATTCACTTAGCTTGCCGGTAGGTGTTTTCAACATTGAGCACAGTTATGTGCAGGAACTATTCTGGTTTTAAACAGAATATTGCCGATACCTGTCATTCGGATAATGCCAGATACTGGCATATGGGCAAATTATTTGCTGTTAAATGGAAAAGAGGAGTCTAAATGATTTGTGCGCAAACCAAATATTGCCATATTCTTTTTAAAACCGCAATAGTCCCTGCGTGTAACTGTGCTCATTATATCAATACAGTTTTCACATTCTGTTGCTATTTTTGGATATATTTGTTGTTATTTTTGGATTTTCTTGGCCTAAAAAACACCACATACTGTAGCACCTTTAAATCATCCTGTTACAGCTGAAAATATAATAATAGGCCTAAGGTTCAAATCATACAGGAGAAGATGTTCATTTTTTTGAGCACCAAAAATAGTACACTTGTATGCGGGACATGGAAATTGGGTTGTTGCAATACAGTTTGTACACCGGATGTGTGTCCTAGAAAACGGACACATCCAAATCTGTGTTATCCACATGGGGCACCACACCACACCCTCTCAAATCACTGACAACATTGTTGTCAAACTCCATGTGTCACACACAAGCCAAGCCAATGGTTTTCTGCAACCACTTTATCCTGCCCAAGAAAATATCTGGGCACTGAAATAGATGTCCATGATCCAAATACACTGATTCAAATTCAAAGGATTAATCATTAAGTTATTGTGATCAGGCATTGAGCTACACAAAAACACACAACATAACCTACCATTCATTTAACCTGTATTAAAATCCCAAATGTATTCTACTGATGTACAGAATAGGGCTATGTATAGGCCTACATACTATTTCATCACACCATTCATTTGTGGCTTATAAAACTATCCAGTTCATGGGCATTCACAGTGTTCAGGATTTAACCAATAATTGGATTTTTTATAGAGATTCCTATACAAGAAAAAAAAATTATGAACAATCTTTTAATTACTCATTCACTGCAAAGGTCAAGTGTTTTAAAGTTGTCATTCCCTTTATTCACTTACAGCATGTTCAGGCCTTAACGGTGGACTGTGAGATCCTGCATGATGTCACTTCTGTTGACATTCCATGTGAACACCAAAATACAAAACAAAATGCTTCTCTCAAATTCATGGTACTACATCAACTTTGCTCACTGCCCCCCACTCATATGTGCACACTCACTAACCCCCACTCCTCTCCTAACCATCATGTTATTTGTCGTAAACATGGTTTGTTATGTTTTGGTGCACAGTCTATGCCCCTAGTGTTTGTTTGACGTTTACAGCCCCTGTGTTGTCTCCCGAGACTGGACCTTTTCACAGTGTATTCTGGAGGCAGGCAGCAAGCTACAATTTGAGACAAAAATGAAATTGCGCTTAAAACCATGCAAGATCCCATAGTCCACTTTTAACTTTGAGTTAACTGAAAACCGGGTTTGGGTTGCCTGTGACATACAGTAGGTTAGCATGTTGTCAGCTTTCTTACTTTTTTAACCAAAAATGCACTACTGCCATCTAGTGTCCAAACTGTCTGATCAAATGATGCAATTGATTAAAAGGCCACATCCCTGTTTGTGCAAGTTCAGGTAATTCGGCTTACAACATAAAAACTTTCTTTTAACCATGAAATATGTAACTTATTTTTGTTTCAGTTGCAGCCACAGTGACACTGTACTGATGTATGAAGTTGGTTATTCCCTTTAAGTCAATATGCTATTTTAAAGAGATTTTTTTTTATAAACTGGAGGAAATGAATGGAAGAATGTTGCACTGGATTGGGAGTACTGTAAGATATTGTGTAAAGGAACAGGACTTTGTTTATAGCTCTATTTTAGCATGCAGCGTTTGCATGCTGTGCTTCAGTAAATGACTATTATAAATGCAAATGAATACATAGGCTATTTATTCTGAGACACTGATGCATCCATACCCCCCAATTTGTATTAATAAAGAAAAATGATAGCAAGTTTTTTCTTTTCACCTGTATAATGGGCTGTAGTGTGTGTGTGTGTGTGTGTGTGTACTGTATGTGTGGACTGTATGTGTGGTTATGACACTGAAATCCTTTTCTTTCTTTTTAGACAAAATTGCATATCCCAATGAACCATTTTTGAAACTGGAAAAGCCATGTTGAACTTCCAGCTCTGTGATAACACTTGTCACTCCCTACTATACCCGCCCAATCACTGCAAGACAATAACAATAATGGGGCACAATTATCAATCTCTAACTAGATTTGCAATTCCCTGGAATAACACAGTGTACTGCATGCAAAGCAAAAAATGTACAGGGAATTACAGAGAATTACGCTTAGCACAATAAAGACAACTGCTGATTTTGCCTTGAGGATTGAGCCCGGTCTATCGGTCACAGCCAGACTATACCTTTTGATGTTCTTTTGAGTCTGGCTTGTGAGGCTAGAGATACTGCCTAATAGTGCAATGCTGCGCTGTTCCCCTAAGAGAGGTCTGTAAAGATAGGCCAGGGGTATCAAACATATAGGGCGGCCATATGTAACATATAAGGCCCGGGGGCCGGATACGCCCCTTCACATCATTTCATGACATACGGCCCGATTCAAAAAGCTTAAAAAGTGTATTATACGGCCTGCTTGAAAATAATTTAAACATTTTTTTTGTCATGTTTTCGCGACACAATAGTCTAGGCAACATGCAGTTCCACATGCACGCCGACTCTATATGGTGCACTACATCATGTTTACCAACAGGAAAGAGAGACAAATTAATGTAAGGACGTCAGAATATACTAGAATAGGCCTATGTCTTGATAAAAAAAAAGAAATTGGACACCCCAGAGATAGCCAGATTAAGTGTGGGCAGATAGCTAGACTGGCCCTATGTGGAGCCTGGGTCTTGAGGCTTTGCTTAGGGTTAGGATAAACCACCATAGGGCCCGGGATGTTGGTGCATGGCACTGTATGGAGGTCTGGTTTAAGCCAGCCTCTGCCTCACTGAGAGAAAATAAGGGCTCAATTGACAAACAAAAATGTGCCTGAACATTTCTTAGAATTTACGTGTAGGCTAGACTTAAGTGTCCTAGCGTTTAGATTAAAATCAAATAAACAGATAAAAGAAAATAGTGAACAGGTAGGCTGACTAATAGCCTAAATGAAGTAGCCTAGCCTAAGTAAATAATGAAGATAATTTGCTTTGCAAGTCTCTGCCTCGTCAACCACACAAATAGGGCCTACCCTCTTTGGTTAAATCCTTTCGCACGTTTATCACATATAAAAAAAATACTAGGCTATGTAAAGGTGAAAACCACACCAAACACACACAACCACACCAAAAAGAATTTCCGACAACTACGGAATAAAGTTTGAATGAAGTTTCTGTGTGAATATGTTCCGTGCATGGGCTAAGGCAATGCTTTGCACTGCACAATTAGAAACTTTTATACGAGGCGCAGGTGGAAACCATTTTATCGTTGTCCGAACTGAGCTCCTGATACGAACACATTGGGGTCGGGGATCCCATAGACTTATGTGCTGCTGGTTCCACAGACGGTAAAAGGTTGATTCTCCGGGTAGCCTGAATGCTGCGGCAAGAACTACTCAGGGAACGCCCTGACGTCAAGTTGCCATGGATACAGATTATGTGTCATCCATCCGGGCAGTCTGAACTTCATGAATGCGCACTTTTCAGTCCCCCAGGATTTCAAATGGCCGAAAAGGGGTGTGTGTGACTGTTTACTTTCCGAATTATAACAAATGAAGGGTTTATTTAATCTACATCGTGAGCAACGGTGCAATCGTGGGTTAGAACTTCACCAGTAAAGAACAACACCATTTGGTGTTACTAACATGGCCGATGATAGCGAATGGGTCTTGGAGAGCATTGCTGGATACCTTGGAAGTCCAGAATGGGTGATACCAGTTACCGACTTTATGGAAAACAAGTGTACAGGTACAGTTCGTTTTCTTGTAAAAAAAAAAAAAAGATCTCAGTGTTTTGATGCATCTCTATTTTATATGTGGTTTAGTATCGGTGTTATGCAAAATCAGTAGCTGAATGGCAGACTGTCCAGTAACTGTAGCTGTAGCTGTAGCTGTAGAAGTAGTGGCTAGATGTATAGCATTAGCCTGCTAACAGTATTAATGTTGTTTTAGTTTTCGAGGTAATCGGCGATAACAGTTCTTTCCGATGAATGACCAGCAGAGTAATCGTTCGTCGTTGAGCTAGTGACTACAGCAATTACAGCTAACATTTGGGATTCATAGCATGCTTGATCCATTAGCCTGATGATGTTACATCACAACACTCACTGCCTCTTAGCACAGTGCTAGCGAACTAGCTTTGTAGCATATCTGAAGTGACTGTATGACATGCTCTGAGTTAAGATTATAACACAAATATTGAGCCTTAACAGTGTAATGGAAATAAGGGAAATATCTAATGGTTTCATGTAAAACTAATAACAATTTTAAATTAATATTCATATTTGTCTGAAGTGAAGAACACAAAATCATCATACATTCATATGACATGATTATGCTGACTATTTGTTCTCTTTACTGTGCATTTTTCCCAAAGTGTTTGACGACGAAGATGAAAACAAACTGACTTACACTGAAATTCACCAGCAATACAAAGAATTGGTGAGTAGCATGGGGAGTTAGCATTGGTCTGTGATGTGGCCATCATAATCTCAAGGCAGTGAAGGGTTATTATAATCCACCCACCCTCCCAGGCAGCATGTCTGTGTGTTTAGGAAGACATTTGACAAATGTAGCCTAGATCAAAACAGAGTCTTAGCGTGAACTGTGAATAGTGTCTGTTAGTTTGTGGCTTTGTGGTAGCATGCCAGATCGCATACAGTACTGTAATTATTCAGTGTGGTTAATTAAATAAGTGCTTGTAATGTGTCCAGTCAAAGAAGCCATACATACTAAGTGGAGCCTTTAGTAACCTTGACATTTCATCTTTTTGTGACTACACTAGGCTTAGTCTACATGTCAGCTGGAGATGTTGGTAATAATCACTTAATCACACCCTAAATAAGCTTGTATCTCAAATGCAATATAAGTTACATTGTTATAAAAGCATTTGTGATACAGACCACTACTGCACTGGTTATGTGATGATGATGATACTCAATTGCAGTTTGTTTTAAATTGTGTGCTAGTTAGTAAATCCTTTGTCCAGCATGTAACAAGGTGACTTGAGTGCATGTCCTTTATCAGGTTGAGAAGTTACTAGAGAATTACATGCAAGAAGTGGGCATCAATGAGCAGCAGTTTTTCGAAGCATGCTCCTCTCCTTTTGCAAAGTCCAAAGCATTACAGGTAAGCAGTATTTTTGGTAAGCAGAATTATTACAAGTTACTAGGTATATGTTTATTGTTTGTTTATTTATTTATTGCAGTTATTGTTTTGAGATTACACTAGCATCTTTTAGCACCATTTATTATTGACAGGTTAAAGACCACTGAATGAAACATCTGAAGGCAACAGTGTGCCATGTTCTCCTCAGTCGATGTCCTGTGTGTTCTTTGTACGGACATGCCAAGGGTCTTTGTGCCGGCATTGTTCATTCACATCCAAGCAGGGGATTAGTTTCTTCATTGTGAGTCTGGGGCTTTACAGGTCTTCTTCTAATGATATTAGCAGGCCAAGTACCTGGCTTGGTAAAGTCAAGCTGGAGATCTGGGTTGGTTACATAAACAATTTGCAAATCCGTCTGCTGATCTTCATGTTCTAGGCCTGTGCGGCACGGGCATGTCTGTACTGGCCCACTGACTAACGTTATGAACCCTATTCGCGTTTCAAAGGTTTAAAGCAGCCATGTGGTACATCGGAGTTCATCCAGACAACAACCTTGCATACTTTTTTTTTTTTCCCTTCCATGGGCTTTTACCAGAGGTTGAAAGACAGTACTTACATCTAATTCTTTGGTAATAAAATAATTAAGCGTTTAGATAACAAACCAAATGCTCGTAAAGAAGGGTCTTTTTTTGTCAGTATGCCAAGTGTGGCCAGGACATAAAGATTAGCAAACATGTGCTGAATTGGGTTACACAGTTACAAGTAAATGCCTTCAGGGACCTCCTCCTGCCTGAGAGCCATCTTAGGCCAGTTGGGCCTGGCTCCTAGTCGAGCCAGAAAAAACGTGCACCTGTGATTAAGCCACTTGGAGGCTGTGAATCTAGTTCTTGGATGCCAAGAGGAAGGAATGCCTTGACCCCTTTCAACTGCTTAGAGACTGACAGCTGAGCAAAGCATATAGCCTAGTCTAACAGGCTTTAGACATTGTAAGATAGGGGGACAGAATTTGGGACAGAGTATTCACTAACCCATTCAGATGATTGCAAAAGCAGGTTTTCAGCTGTGAATTACATGGGCATCTAACATCAGGATTAGGGACAGGTTATTCACTACGCTTGCAAATAAATGCAAAAGCAAGTTTTCAGTTGTGATCTTAGGGCTTGTTTACACGTATCTAGATATTTTTCTAAACAGATATCTTGTTATCTGTTTATTTTTTATATCCAGTGAAATCCAGAAAATACAGCATTTTTAAAAATCTCCACTTTAGTTTTTTTTTTTTATCCATTTTTAAAAATATGTAGATATGTGTAAACAAGCCACCTAAAGGGCATCTACTGTAACATCAGATGAACAGAAGGAATGCTGTAGCACTTGCATATCACTGTCAGGGTAATTCAGCCTACAAGGATAAAGGGACTAGGGATTATTTACATTGTGTAACAACATTCATCGTATGCATCTTGCAAGTCACTTTAGTAATAGTAACAGCTATATAATTAGCCACAAGTTAATTAAAGTGAATTAAGTCAAGAACATTAACAATGGTACAGTAGAGGGAGAGTTGACCTACATGAAAAGCAAATAAATAAGGCATGTTTGAATATTTTTTGAGAATGTGTTTGTGTTGAATATGGCTCATTGCTGCTGTGGGGTTGGCTATTTACCATAGCATAGCAAACTCACAATAAACAGAATACATACAGTATTAAACTGAACAGATGTTAGGTCTATTGTTATTAGGTACTAGGTCTGCTATTATTATTTGGTATTTGCCATTAAGTAAAGCATTGTCCTTCATGCAGGGTGTATTCCAGCCTGTTCTGGCTACAGATGACTTCCAGATGTTTCGATCCCTGATGGTCCAGAAGAACATGGAGCTTCAGCTGCAGGCCTTGCGTGTGATAAAAGAGAGGAATGGTACTGTACCACTCTGCCTGCTGACCCCTGCACTCTCTCTCTCTCTCTCTCTCTCTCTCTCTCTCTCTCTCTCTCTCTCTCTCACACACACACACACACACTCACATACTCAAAGGGTTTTGCACTAAACATTGAGCTGTTACAGCCAGTGAATATTTCTCTGCTAAGTATTGACACATGCTTCCTGTTTTATATGATCATAGGAGTTTTCAAATGTTTGCTTCCAACCATAGTTTATGTCTCTCATTTTAGGTTATGTTTTAACAGCTTGGTCTGTACTATGTGATTTGCAGTGATCAGGTTGTATGCTGCATTAACCCTGTTAATTAAGGCTTGTCAGGTCATGTACATACAATGTGGCTCAGAGCGCTGAGCTAGAATATTTAAGGGCACATATTGTCAGCATAACGAGTGAGCGAGCCATGGACATTAAGCACACTAAATATTTGATGAGGGTGTCAGCCCTAATGAATGTGTTTAATTAACATTCCCAGGTGCTCTGCCCGAATGTTTGACGGATGGGGAGGATGTTATGAGTGAGCTTGAACAGCAGGAAATGAAGATTTTACAGGAGGTGCTCAAGTGAGTGAACACCCATGACCTCCAGACGTCATTTCTTCACATGGTGCAGCCCATTATCTACTGTAAAAGCCATTTCTTTTTTGAGGGGCCATCCTTTTTGTCCTGCTTGGGACAATGTAGCGGCCTTGCCTCACCCTTGCTCTGACAGGCACAATAGTCTTAGTCAGGAGCCCTAAGCTGACTGGGCAGAAAAAGACAGGCCAGTTGGCACAAAGGCTTGGCACAGGACCTATCTGTTGTGCTTAGCTGAGTATAGCTTCCACAAGTCTGTCCTGACACTGCATCCAAGGACACTGAACTTCTAAAGGTGCACTTTGCAGGTATTGTTGCCACCAGGGTTCCTGCAACATGCTCCAGTATTCTTCTGCATGTACTTTAAGGCACCTTGTGATGCTACTGTAACAGCAGAGAGAGAGCTGAAGTGGAGTCAGTATTCAGTGGGCCTCATTCACCAACCATTCTTACAAAATTAGTTCTTAAAATACACAGTTTTCAACAACATTTGTATTCACTGACGCAGGTCTTTAAATGAGAGTTTAAGAACAAATTTAAAATGATTCTTAAAAAAAAATATTGATGAATTAGGCCCATTGATCTTTGCTAACACTTTGCTAACTCCAGAAACGAGATTATATTTGTCATGCATATATGATCTAAAGTGTATAATCTAGACTGCTAATAAACAAAACAGTATCTGATCAAAGAAACAAAGTGCAGTGAATGGGCTCTTCAACCCCTCTGCACCTGTTAGCATCTGTACATAACAACGCTAGCAAGTTCTACTGATGTTCAAGATCATTTCCTGAGTTAGTTCCTGCAAATGAGATTCAAACAGTGTGCATATGGGGAGATGAGCCTACAGCAGGGAGACCACATTTTTAACATCTCAAACCGGGAGCCCCCCCTGGTCTGGTCACCCTCGCCCATAGAGCAGTATTAACGAAACCGTGTTAGTTAGCCCCTGCCTGAGAGGGCTCCAGGTTTGCTCAGTTCAGTTCAGGCAAAAGGAAACTGAGTAAACTGGGTGTTAGTTAGCCCCTGCCTGAGAGGGCTCCAGGTTTGCTGTTTAGCCTACTGATTTCTCCAGTCTCCAGCAGTAGCTTCTCAGTTCATGCCTCACTCTTAGATGTGCTAACCAAGGCTTCTCTGACATAATTTTCTGTTGGTCATCACCTGCAGTGAACTTGAGAAGTTTGTGCTTCTTTTTCTGCCCCCAAGCCCATAGATAAGTTACAGGGCTCGGAAGTGAGTGTCTGTGTGGATTTATTGAGACAGTAATCAGTTCAATTAAAGGATCATAGGGAATGGCTTTCCACGGGGCAAAGGTGTTGAGTTCATGCCAGGGCTCTTAATTAAACCAGTTAGCTATCACCGCTGCATCTAGGCTAGGCACCCTGCAAGGCTAATTTGAGAGGCTTTGGCTTTTTATTCCCCAGTGGACAGGAGTAGCCCAGTAGAGTAGGAGGTTACCACTATTACATCTTGTTATGTCATAGCAGTCTGCCATTGATATAGTATTTACTAT
>JASCQY010000031.1:1008069-1018783 GCA_030264315.1 Sardinella tawilis
CCTGGCGTCATCGTGCTAAGCCCGCCCCAACGACTCGCTACACAGATAGAACGTTCTGAATGGTCCGTCGCAGCCTGTGACGAGCCAGGATTGGCCTGTACCGTGCGAGACTAGACAAAAAGCAAGGCAAGAAAAGGTTCTTCTGCCGCTATTGGTCTAGCGTGCTAGGCTAGCTGTCAGTAGGAAAAAGGACGAGAAAATTTGATACTGCATAGACCAAATACTGAACCGGCAACTAACATTAAGTGAACGGGGCATAGTGACTTACTTTCAGTTTAACTATGCCCCATTCAGTAAACATTAGTTATCGGTTCGTTATTCTCTCTGTGTTGCATCACATTTTCTACAGACGTCATTGGGTGGCCTTGAACAACAGGGCTATTGATTGATTCATTCATTCATTGATGCTAGATTTCTCCTTTAAGTTCATTCCTCTTAACCGTATTTCTCACCACTCCTCAAAGAAGGTCCTCTCTCACCTCGTCCGCCCTCTAAGCATAGTCACCACAGATGCTGTGCGCTGGGTCTGTCTGTGGACATGAATGCATGCAGAATGGCCCGTTTCAACCTTGGGCTTTGTGCAGGTGTCTTGTTAAGTGTTGAGTGTGGTTATCATGTGGGAAGAGATATTGCTGGGAAATAATGTGGAAAAAGAAAGGCTAATAACGAAAATGAAAAAAATACGGTTCACCACCCATAGCTGCCTTTTTGGTCTGAGGCTGCAATCAGTCTTTGTTTATGTGGAGGGAAGGAGTGTGGGAACTGTTGATTTTAAGAGGGAAAACACTCGTGCTCCCTTCTGTTTCATTGGCCCAGTGATCTCATGCCGTCTTAAGCCACAGGTTTTATGTTGGAGAAGTGTAGGTGGTTAATTGTTGAGTTTGGACATTTTAATAAAGAGGGATTTTCCTCAATGAAACTTGTGTGGGTTTGTCAGGCGGTGTGTGACGAATATTACACCAACGTTTTTTTTTTTTTTTTTTCCCTTTTCCTAAGATCGTATTTTAAAGCTAGGACTTTGCCAGCAAGTGGCCTGGTCTTTGCCAAAAGTGGCCACCCTATTCGTGGTTGTTCCCCGGGGGCGATGGAGGAGGACAAGACTCAAGAGTGGAAGTCTCACTGATGTGTTTACTTTAAGCTCGTACTGAAATGATTGCTTCTCAAAACAAAGATTTCCTAGTGCCTGAGAACTGCGAGGCTGTGCCAGCACATCAAGGCGTGAACAGATTTTGGCTGCAGTTAAGACAACACGACTAGCGCTCCACCCCAATATTATTGTGATCGTCTCGGCTACTCTGAATAAGATAAACCAGAAGGTATCGCAACATCACCATGGCATCCGTATTGTTCAAACCTGTCCCTCTGCCTTCTCCCACGCTTTGATGTCAACAGACACTCTCTCTCTCTCTCCCTCTCTCTCTGTCTCTCCCTCCCTCTCTCTCTCTCTCTCTCTCTCTCTCTCTCTCCTCTCTCTCCAAGTGCTGCTACTGAATTCTGTTGGTCAGATTATGTCGAAGGCTCAGAGGGTTATTGAAGGAGGCTCGGTTAGTTGACGTATTTTCTTTGTCGTTCTGTGGTCCCGTGTCCAGTCCGCTGATTGGCCTGCACCATCACTCTGGCGTCTTTCGTAACCATGGTGGAGGGGTCACCCAAATGTTAAATTGAACACTCATGTGCAAATATTGTTTCAGGTGGACGTTGTGCAGAACGATAAGGCTCTCTGGCTGAAGAGCTGAGGCTATGGTTACTCAGCGAGAGTGATGTTCTTCCAGGAAAGCCCCGTTCCGTTCTTACATGTGGTGTGTGTGTGTGTGTGTGTTTGTGCGTGTGTGTATGCGTGTGTGTGTGTGCGTGTGTGTATGCGTGTGTGTGTGAGTGTTTGTGTCCCCAACACCCCACCCACTCTGTCTCTTCCTCCCTCTCCATCTGCTCTAGTTACAAGCACAAAGAGATGTGGACAAAGCCCATCTCACCTGTATATCATTCTCTGTTCTGCACAAGTTCCTCTGAAATGTTGAGGTAATCTTGGTTCCGTTCCAGGGAGTTATGTTACCTCCAACCATGTTCACTCTACAGTACCAGTGCCTGAAACCTTCTATCCAACCAGCAATTAGCTTTTTAGCTTTTGATCTCTTGTCCACTATGCATTTGCACTTCTGAGTCGCCTCTACTCTGCTCTGCTTCGAGGGGGCAATCACCCACTCCTATGCTCAATTTTAGTGCACATTCTTTTGACATTCTTTTGGTTTGTTGACTTTTCTTCCCCCTCATTGTTTTACCAGGAAGTGGTGAAAGCTGTGTGTGTGTATGTGTTTATGTGTGTGTGTGTCTGTGTGTGTATTTGTGTGTGTGTATTTGTGTGTCTATGTTTGTGTTTGTGTTTTTTTTTTTTGGTACACACACACACACACACACACACACACACAGCCTCAGGGCTTCACACACACACACACACATGTTGTATGTATTTCGGCAGTGTGGTGTCTGTGGGCAGACATGTTGTCTTGTTGTCTTGTTGTGGTGGATTATGACAGGGAGCTGGCAAGGCTCAGTGCTCGGAGCTGCTTTTCCAAACTGACAGAAACTGCAGCCCTCCTGACTCATCTCCAGGAGGAGGAATGCGTCTCTAGTGTCAGTGTCCATGTGTGTGTGTTACTTTTTAATCATTATATGATGACACCGTTTCACTTTTTATTCTCGGTGGCCCATTGCCATGTGCTCATCGGTCATGCTGTGCCTGCCGTCTTTGTGGGGAAGCTCTGTCACAATATTTACTTGCTACACATGTGTAGCTTTAACAGTTATATTGAAGCAACTTGTCCTGTCCTGTCAGATAAACCCTGTAAACCCGGCAGTCAGGCAAGGCAGTGGATCTTTCAAAGAGGCAAATCAAAACACCGTCATGTGAGCAACTTGTGAGTCTAAGGGCATAACAAGGGGACCGTTTTTTTTTTTTCCCTCCTTCTTCTTCCTCCTGCAGTGGTGGTTCTCGCTAACTCAGAACTCGGAGCACAGAAAGGAGGACGAGAAAGCGGCAATCACTTAGACGCAAGGACCCTGGGACGGGCGCCAAAGGCAACTCTGCTCAGCGCAGGGAGCTTAAAGAGTCAGTGCAACAGCTGATGTCTCAAGTCTCATGCCTCTTGGTGGTTCCCAACTCTGAGTCCAGACATTCTCGTCTGCCTTGTCCTGGGAATTGGCAGCCTCAAATCACCAGGGAAGAGAGAGAGAGAGAGAAACAGAGAGAGAGACAGAGAGAGAGAGAGGGAACACAAATACCTTCCAAACTTTATTGAAGGAGCTGAAGGGTGTGCGGAGGGGAAGGGGTGAAGGGTGTGTGAAGGGGTGAGGGGTGTTATCCATCCACTTTTAATGGACAAAAATTGAAGCTCCCAAAACACAGCCCTGATGAGCTGTGAGAGCCGATCATTCCTCTTGCTTTCCCTCCCACTCCTGAAATGGGAAGAACAAACTCGGGATTGATACCAATCTGCATACTTTTCGGCGAAGGCATCCAGCGTTGTGTATTTAAAGCACAAAGGGGGAAAAACACTTCCCTAGGGCCTGGCTGGGTTATGAACAAGACTAATGTTATGACAAACTCGCTCGATTTTCCCATTACTTTTCTCATGCTCTCGTCGAAGCCAGAGGAGATTGGACGCGTATTTTAGGGCACTTCCTGAAGGTGGCGCTCATGATTGCCATGGTTACTGTGTTGAGGCCAGCTAAAACTGGATCGAAGCAGAACAGTCACCTTGTAAACAAAAAAAAGCACTCGGAGAGCACAGACCTCCACCAAGGCAATATAGGTTCACTGACCCAGTACAAATTCCAGACGGTGTTCTGGATCACCACCAAAATGTAATCACTCATTCCTAATGTCCTAATACCCATAATATCTTATAAATAATATCTAAATCTATGCAGTAATTCTAAAGTTATCTTGCTCACAGACAAACACCCTAACCCTGACCCTAAACCTAACCCTAACCTTAACAGACAAGTGCCAGCAAGCGTGGTGGTAACAAACAGGCTTCATGTACTGTACAAGCTACTGAAAAGGGTTAGTTAATTTACTGATGTCATGCATTGTCTAATTAATCTGAAATCAGATCTGTTGGTTATTCCTTGGGCTGCCACTCAGTCTCCAAGTGTTCCTTACACCAGAAACCCCCTCAGGTCCCTGTAGCTGGAGTCTCTCCGCATGTAGAGAGCCAAACCCTAATTACCTGATACGGTCTGGCAACTCTAGTCCCCCTACGGCAAGCACATGTAGTCCTCTTTCCCATGCAGTAGGTGACAACAGTGAGGGCTTCGTTTTGCATGGGAACTGTTGTCTGGTGTCTACAGAGGGTGGGACATTGATGTAAATCTTGCTGCAGGAGCCTGCTTGGCAGGTCTGCCAGGCAGCACCCAAAGGAGAAGCGTTGTTTCCATTAACAGCTGCAAAATATTGCTCATAACATGGTTACGAAGAATCATGGGAACTGCAAGGTTCAGCTCATCAGTGTTGAGAGTTATGATAGCTGCCCGGCCACATGTTTTTGAAACTTTGGAAATGATGGGGGGAAAAAAATAGGCCATCATGAACAAGAACTGTTTGCGTGAGCTTGGGCAATGTGTCCTTTGTGGCGCTTGTGTTTGTCTTGACAAATTTCAGTTGTTTCCATTGTGTAGAGCTCTCAGCAATGCCAGTTATTTATGGAAAGAGCATCAGACCCCGCCTGTGCAAAGAAAAAGGCACAGTAGGGAGCGTGGAGAAAGGGTGCTGTTAAAGCATTAAGTGAAGGGGAGAAAAAAGTGGAGGTGGATCCATCAGTCACTCGAGCCCTACCTAAGGGTACCTTGGAGGCAGTTTTGTGGCTTGCAGACAAGGTAATTGCATATCATTACCCGGGGGATCACCGCAGGCTTTCTTTTGAAGTGGCGCGAGGCTGTTGTTCAAGAAACACAGCGTGTCATCAGTTGGGAAAACGTGAAGTGTGCTCTTATTGGTCCAGTCAAGCCTAAAACCGCCCCCATCGTTGTCGACAGGTGGTCATCCCAAGCTTAGAGTTATGGATGTCTGTTGGCGGTGACGGTTCAGCATGAAATGGTAACAATGGGAAAAGCTTCAGGCAGGGAATCAAATGCCAGAAATTCCCATATGTATGTGGTGTTTTTTAATGATTGTGTGCTGTTTTTGGAACAGAGGGGGTGGTAGTGGTGGCATTATGTTTTCGGTACCCTACACCCCCACTCCCGCTCCACCATACCAGCCCGGGGCAACCTACAGTACTTCAGGCAGACATAGAGTCTGCATCTCTGTCGTGGTCACAGAGAGGGCTCACACAGCCTTGCATGCCTGTTGTCTTGTTTACAAAGCACAACTGGATAGCTAGCGTGTTAGCCAGACCCTTCGCCTCCTCACTGACAAATTCCTCCCGGATTAGGCAACAGTGCTCCGTCTTTGCAGACCGTGTCTTGCATTCCTTCAAACAATGACAAACAGCACCAGGTCAGTTGATTCTTTCCCCAGCATGCCTGCTGGCTTTAATAAAAAAAAGGTGAATGGGTGCATGATTTTGTACCACCCAATTTACATTTTCATGGCTTTGGCCTTTAATGAGAAATCAACTGCTGTCAGGCAGGCTACCATTAGAGGGCCGTGACCTCACTCCAGTATGCAAAGTCCGCATGGAATAATGGAATTTGAATGCCGATGAGAACCACTTTAAATGTACTCAGAGAGATATGGAGCATTTTCTAATGGAAAACACTCATGAATCTCACAGTAGTATAGCTGGCAACAAAGCAAAACAAAAGTCCTGAATTCCAGTATCCCACCTAAACTGTAACCCAACATTCAGATGCTGTAAGTGTAACTGGCTCTTATCAACATGAATCGGCTGGTTCATCCCAGTTAGGTTCTTAAGGTTTCAGGGCTTAGTGTTAGCAAGGACACAATCCATATAACACCTGGATAGGTTTGACTGTCTTGGTTAGTGAGCTGCATCTTCATCTTGCGTTTCTTCAATTTCCACTGCCTGCTGTTCAGTCTGCAGTGTTTGTTTTTTCAAGTCAGTTGAAACAGTGACACATTTAGATCAAAAGACTGGAAAGTTAATTGACTTGCGTGAGATCTTAGGGACACTAGGAGAAGGTGAGTATCCAGGAGGTAAACACTTTTATTGGCTCAACAGAGAAGGCCCTCCTGTGGACAAGGCTGAATTGAGTCGCTCTGTTCATCCCTGGGATCTGTTGTCAGCATAAAAAAAAATCCTGCGGACCAGCATGGAACAACAACATGTCCGATTTCCTCCCCCAAAGCCAGTGAAGCATAATGAATTCATCATCCGCGTCCACGCCAGCGGAGGCAGTAAATTCTTTGGGCACTCTGTCAGCCTTATTATGGGATACATCAAAGGCCTCACAGCCCCTGGCATCACCAAGTGGCCCATGCCAGAGCTGTTGACAAGGCAGTTTCAATTTGCAGAAGGCCTGCTGGCCTGGCCTTTGCATTCAAGGTGCACGTCTCGATTGTAATAAGATAGGCTTTTTGTCAAACTCTGCAAACATCTTCTCACAGATACATAAAAGGCCATTCAGTGTGTGCGTGCTCTCAAAGAAACTCTGAGCTCAGACAACCATTAGTCCATAAACGGAAATTTAAAGAAGTGCATCGGACTGAAAATTAACCTATTTTAGCCTGTCAACATGTTAATACTCGTGTATTGAAGGAGAAAGTGTATTTATAGTTCACAGTGAAAGCATTTAGCAGACACGTTTGTTCAAAGGGACCTGTTGATGGGCTCTTTCAACACAAACATTTCAACCACGGGATGACATTTAAAGCAATACAAACAGAAACAAGTATTTGTACCCCTTGGCGTCACTTTTTGATAATATTTAGTGTTCAAAAAAAGGCTGGTGTGTCTGTACCTGATAAAAAGCATCAAGGCAACAGTGTTGCATGGAGCAGTGCTGGAGCAGTGCTAGGTGTTCTGGCCATGCATCAGCAAAGTCAGAGATGCCGTTCTCTCAGTGTAGCATCAGAAATTGCGGGCGTGGTAGTACAGTGGTAATGTCACAGATTGACAGCTGGGCCTGGATTCCTGAGCCCTAATTCACCGTGTAAAAACTTTTTGCACACCTCTTTTAGCTGGCAGGTGCTTCGGAAATGACCAAGTCCGGTCAAAGATCAGAATCATAGAAAAAAGTCCTGCACATGACCATTTCGCAAATCACTTATTTATTTACAACGTTTTGGTCTTAGACATTCATCAGGTAATGACGGTTTATGACCAAAATGTTGTAAATAAGTGATTTGCAAAATGGTCAGTGTGCAGGATTTTTGCTATGATTCTGAGCTCACCGTTCACTGTTCACCATTCAGATTTGCATCACTTTGGATAAAAGTTCCTACTGAATGGCAGTCAAATAGCATGAAAGTAAAATCATTCCGCAGAGCTTCTCTGACGTACAGTACATAACACAACACGTTAAACATGGCTTTTGAATACTGTCACTCTCATCCCATGTCTTCCTTTTGCTCAGAGTGTTGGTGGATGTAGTGGTGATAAGATCTAGTCCCTTATCCCACATGCGTAATTGAAGCCACTCTTTTGCATTTTGGAAGTTTAGTCTTTACAACTCTCTCTCTCTCTCTCTCACTCTCTCTCACTCACACACTCTACCTTACTCTCTCTCTCTCTGACTCATCCATTTTCTCTCCCTCTCTGTTCCCTCTTTTTCTCTCTTTCTCACCCCTCTCCATACTGCACGTATCAGCATTCATTTAAATTCCACTGGCTCCCGACGAGCACGGACCAATTGATTATAGGGTAGTTGCGCATTATGAAAATGTTCGGTGTCTCCTGTGCGAGCCATGTTCGTCACCATGACCCCAAGCTCTTTTCCTCGTCGCCGGCCTGCCCACCTTGCCGCTGAGTTCACTTTTGGGTATGTTGTCTTTGGCAGGACCCGCCTTTCGCCTGGCGGCGTACTTCATGAAGAGGCATGTCAATCTCAGGTGCATCGCCAAGCCACGCAACAGAGGTAAGCCATCCATTGCCTGCTGTTCTCAAAGGGTGCCACTGCTCAACAGAAAAGATGAATCCCAATACCCCCTCCAAGCCCCCAACATAAGCCCTCAGCTCTTAATCCCTCAAAGACTTAACTGGTATAAATCAACAACCAATGACTGGCTGATTCATGCCAGTGGCGTCTTTTAGGGGTTGAGTCTTGGGGTTAGAGAGGACATTGGGATTCAGCCAAATAGTTGCCAGTTGGAGGATCGCTGTGAAGCAGACACAGAAACTGTGGGTTAATTAAATTCCTTTTCTCTTTTTTGAGAACTACTACATGGATAATTTATTTTAGGTAGAGGTTAGGGCTTGTCCTGTTGCAGCCTATAGATATTGAGGGTGCTGGCACAGAAGGCTAAGGACAGGAAAAAAAAAAAAAAACGTGAACCATCAAGAGAAAGCTTTCTCACACTGCTTAAATCCTTGTGACCTACGAGTAGCTTATCGCTGGGCTCTTAGCTTCTCTCTGTGGTCGCAAGGGCCCGAAAATTACCAGCGAATAATGGTTAGGCTCAGCGCACAGACTGCTGAGTTCCATGTTTTTCCCTCAGATTAAAAACAGTCCTAGTAGTGGTGAACTGGCACTGTCTTTGGCAGCCTGTAATTGTTTGCCTATTTTTTTTTTACATTCCAGTGAAAGTCAGTTGATGCGACTTGGGCTATATTTGTTCTCCAAGGACAGTTTTGAACTCTCAAAAGTATCGTATTTAATGCTCGCGAGAGAATTGCAAAAATGGGCCACGACAGTGCCAAAACAAAAGTTGAGAAAAACATGAAAGGATGTAAATATGTTTTTTTTTTTTTTTTTTTTTTTTGAGGCATTTGAATAGGAAGAAAACGAGACTTTGAGTTCCCATTGTCTGGTCTGCCTTTTAGAGTTGGAGTGTGCTGCAAATATGTGGTTTGTTTTGTCAGTATTGGATGTCGTAGTCCGACATCCATTGATCGAGCAGCAATCGAGGCATGGGGGATTTTTGTCCATTGAAGTTTTTCTTGATGTTCCGCATTAACACAATCTGACTACTCTGATCACTCTTAAAAAGAACAAAGCTCTCAAAGTGAAAACAGCCATTTCCCATGAAGAGGGTCAGCTAGATGAACCTGGGTAGGCGATTTTTTTTTTCTCTGTGCTGTGGGCTTGTTTCAGAAACCCCAAAAACACTTCTAAAAAGACAGTCTCTTTTTCCCTGCTGCGAAAGAGGACCGAAGATTGCTATTAAGCTCTCCCAGTAGTCACTGTGAACCCTCTGCTCAGTTCACTTCCAACTCGAAGTGAACCCTGGCAATTCTGCGTCTGACTTTCCATCCTCCTAGTTAATGTAGTTTGTTTTGTTGTTTAAGTGTTGTTTTTTCCCCCTCTCCTGGCTTTCTCCCCAGAGTTACGCATCTTTCCAGAGCGATTTGTCGTGTGTGTGAGTCGGCCGGAGGACGCAGTGGCGGCAGGAGCGGCGGCGCTCGGAGGAAACGTGACCCGATCTATGGTGAGCACTGTTTACGGTCCGGTATTTCCTCCATTTCTTCCGCCGTTTTGGCAAACAAAGTGGGCGGGCTTTGCTGACGACGTTAGGGCTTCTCCGCCGCCACCACTCGCGCTGCGTAGGCAGGGCTGTGTTTACACGAGGTGGTCCTCTGGAACCCGAGGTTGCTGCTTCCGGAAGCAATCTGGTTCTCAGGGATGTGGTTGGGCCAAGCAGCATAACTACTTATTGAGGCATGTTCTCGCTTTTCATCTCTCTCTCTCGTTCTCTCTCCCCCTCTTTTCTCTCTCTCTCTCTCTCTCTCTCTCTTGCTTGCTCTCTCTCTCTGTCTCTGCTGTTGGGCTCATATCATCTCCTCCTAACATCTCCCTGTCCTCCTTCTTCACATGTGGAGGTGGGCCTCTACACATAGCGGTGGTCTTGTGTGAACTCCTTATGGTCTAACCTCATGCATGCTAATTATTTATTTCCAGGGACAGCAGAAGAAGCGGCAAAACCGCGAAATTGTATACATTTATGTTGTGTTTTGGATGACTGCACTGCAGCTGCTTCCTATTTACCCAGGGCATGCATAAATACACACACGGGCTTATTCTGCATGCATGTTTTACGGACCGAGGGGACGAGTGTTGAAAAGATTGATTTGGATGCGCAATTTCGTCCATTTCATTTTTGTCCTCGCATGTACACAAACACGCGCACTCGCACAAACAAAAACACACACACACATGCACATACATAAACATACTAGTGAACGCCGTGTTTTTATGCTGGCCCGGATGCCATTGCGTGGGCACAGAAGCTCAGATGTGCTAAGCAGAATTCCTGAGGTCCCCAACAATGGGCGTGCTATGTACTGTAGAGACACTGCGAGATGTGTCGGACGACGCGGTGGTCCGGGGGTTTCGACCCAGAGTTCCTGTTCCTGTGGAAGTCCATGCTGTGTTTCCCCTCTTTCCCCCTGGATCCGCCTGTCACGCCGTCCACAAGCCTCCTTCGTCCCCGACGTCCTGCTCCGGCCACGAGCGGCGGTCCCTCCCTTGCTTTCATGTCCGCCACATAAGCACCGTCCTCTAGGTTTCCCCTCTCTCTCCTGAGCTCTGCCCCCTCCCCCCCCCCCCCATCGTCCGTCCACCCGCCCCTGCCGCTGGCCCTTGCCCCGTCCTGCCG
>JASCQY010000031.1:1026118-1038549 GCA_030264315.1 Sardinella tawilis
GTAAGAGAGTGATAGAGAGGGAGAGTAAGAGAGTGATAGAGAGGGAGAGTAAGAGAGTGATAGAGAGGGAGAGTAAGAGAGTGATAGAGAGGGAGAGTAAGGGGGGGGGGCTAAATAGAGGGAAAGAGAGAGGGAGAGGGAAAGAGTGAATGAGAGACAGGAGAGCAAAAGAGAGATAGATGGAGGGGGAGAGAGAGAGGAGGAGATAGAGACAGAGAGGGAGAGAGAGAAAGATAGAGACAGACAGAGAAAAGGAAAAAAGGGAGAGAGGGAGAGAGAGAAGGTTAGACGGAGACAGACAGATAGGCAGAGTGAAAGAGAGAGGGATAGAGGGAAGGAAAGAGAGAGGGAGGGAGAGAGTGCTTAGGTCAAGGGTTGTGTCTCTGGAGCTCTGCCTTCCTCTCCCCATCCCGCCGCGGCGCAGAGCAGAGCCGACCTCCTGGCGCATTCCTGCCCGACCACGCTTCCAGCTTCCAGCCACTCTGCCAAGGCCCAGGTTGCACAGCAATCACTCGACTCGACTCGGCTCGGCCCTGCACTGCACAGCACAGCAGCCGCCACCACTGGCGGTGCCATTGCTCCAGCTCTCCTGTTTGCTCAGACCCCTGGACTGAGGAAAGGGGGGCGGGGGGCGTCGGGGAACGAGGGGAAACTACTCTCAAATGCCATTGTTGCAATGAAGTCTAGTGAAGAAAACCGTTTTAAAGGAAAAAGATATATAACTTTTATATATATATATTCTTCCTTAATATTTTTATTTTATTAAAGATATTTCTTGGCCGACGTGGTTTTTTCCTTTGTTCTTCGGTCAGTTACGCCAAATCACACTTAATGCCTTGTGGACAGTGTGAGGGGGTCCAGCCTTTTGTTAGGCAAAGTTCTCCAGGCCCTCTGGGCCCATCTAATAGAGATGAGATGATGAGCGCTTGTCCTCTCTCTGGCCTCATACAGTAAAAGCAGGATCCGATAGCCTATAGCTAGCTGGAGGCCTGGCTAATGAAAGTTGATTGTGGTATGGCATGGTTGTAGTGGTCGGGGTGGAGGGCTGGTATTTTTTTTGAAGTACGGTAGAATACAAAACTGCTTAATCACGCTGGGTCTTTGGGGTCAGTAGCACACACAAACGCTTGTACTGTTGGTGTTCAGTCGAGGAGAGAAACCTTGATCGGTGGTCATCGTCGACTGTCGTTCAACGATGGCGGCGCGTGGCGGGTTAAACCACACGCAAGCATGTATTTGGTATATGCTTGCTCAGTCAAAGAGAGGCAGCATGATTGATGGTCGTCACCTACGGTCATGATTGATGGTCGTCACCTCATGTCAAAGGCACGTGGCAGGTAAAAGGAGTCCCTTCGTCTTTGATTCCTCGAGCGTGTTCTCGAGAGTGGTGATTAGGCATCTGGCCGTCCAAGTGGAACACTAAAGGGTTGTGAGGTTCAGTCCCCGTGGTTACGGCCATTGTGTGCATGACCAAGGCACTTTTCTTCAAGCTCTAATGAAACAGTTAGCTGGCAAGGATAGTCTCAGGATTTCTACAGAATGCCAAATAATGTGAGGACCAGAATATCTGACAAGAGAAGTTGTATCCCCCCCCCCAGTATTATCATGTCTGCATGCCTTCAAAATCTTTATGTATAATATGTATAGGTTATCATTCTGTATAGATGTAGTCAGGGAGATGATCACAGAAATGGTACCTTAGATGTACCATAGCTTTGTGTGTGTGTGTGTGTGTGTGTGTGTGTCTGTGTGTGTATGTGAGTGTTTCCACATCAGGCATGATTTGCCTTCGCCTACGCAGCGTCAGCTACCTTTCCATTTGTCTGTCATGGTAGTGTTCCAACATGTTTCACAATCTGCCTTCTCCGGCAGACCCTCCAGGCCAGTCTCAACCACTGCTCTGCTCCCTCACGCCCAGGCACATAGCCCTTTTGACGAACATTATTATTTTAAGACGCCTTTGAAGTTGCCTGGATGAAAGGCCAGGTTAATCCTTTGCACCAGTTTTGGTGAAGCTATGTTTGTCCGGAGGCATTACGGAATGTTGCCATTTTTTTTTTTTTTTTTTTTTACGTGCTCTTGTGTTACAATCGGAGAAACACGATAAGTTCATAGCACTCCCCCTCCTCTGCACAGGCTTATGGACAGGCTTGATCTCTGTCGCTGGGCCCTCTCAGATACACAACAGGACCCTAATAATAGGCTCCGCCAAGTGCTCATAGACACATGCCACTGGACCCCGACACAGACACACACGCACGCACACACTCACACACGTGTGTGTGTGTCTGTGGATCAAATGGTGGGCGGACTTGCCGAGGCATTTCACGACGCCGAGGCTACGGAGGCTAAGAAAGCAGCTTGGTCTTACACATTCTGGCAGACAAACAGAGAGCTCCTCTTTTATAGTTTGTGTTGTGCTCTGCTTTGATTGTGCCCCAGAGACAGAAGGAAAAAAAAAGAATCCCCATGAGTTTGCTCCCATGACAACAGCAAATATCTCCAAATAAAATAATACAAAGAATCTTTTTTTTTTTTTTTTTCTTTGGGTTCCAACCATGTATCAACATGCTACTTTAGTTCATCTTAATGTGAAGTGTATACAAGTGGGGTGGACTTGGTGTTTGTGACAGAGGGTTGTCATTAGTCTAAGTGTTTCCAGAGGAGGGCCAAAAATAATATTTTTTAGTCTCACTCTAAACTTTTTTGTGCTGTTTGTCTTTTTTGAGGAGGAACAGGGTGGACAAAGCAGGTCGGAGTATTTTTCCGGACGGGGCGAAACCCTAGACCCATTAAACAGCTCGGCAATAACAAAGAGGGCCGCCCTTCAAAAGATGTGAGTTACCATCCAACGCAAAACTTTTTTCCAGTGTTGGGAACGTGACAATAAAGAGAGATTAGACAAGAAAACACACACACACACACACACACACAGTACCGATGCTCTTGCTTTTTCTTGCTCACAGCTGTTCCCATGTTTTTCCCAGAGCAAAGCAAGTAAGCTGCCAGGCTGAGTCCAGGCCCCCTAACCCACCGAACAGAAACTACGGCAAGCCGGAGGCACCAGGCCCGTCCGGTTCGTCCACCGCGGAGCGGAGAGACGCGGTGCCACCGCTCAGCCCTCGGGCCGTGGTTGGGCGCGCGGTTGACGGTGCGATCCCAGGGGGCGCGGCGGCGACGGGAAGCTCCGCGAGCGCCTGCCTGGAGGGGGAAGAAGGTGAAGCGCTGGCGCCTCTCTCCCAACCCTCCAAACCCAGGAATGAGCGCCCGGGGACCGCAAGCCAGGAAGGGGTTGCCAACCCACAGCAGCGGGAGAGCTACAGCGGCCCCACCACCACCTCCACCACCACCACCACCACCGCTCTCCTAGAAGCCTTGCCTTGCGTGGGGCCCGGCAACAACAACAGCAATTGCAGCAGCAGTGACGGCGGTGGCGGCGGCAGGAGCAAGAAAAGACCAGTCCGCTTGCAGGAAGGCCTCCTCGCGCAGGGCGCTAAACGCCTCTGCCGGAGAGAGCCCTCAGAGCCGACCACTGACAGCTCCGAGAGGGCCTCGCCGCGGAGCTCCGCGCTGGGACCCTCGCCCTATACCCTGCCGCCACTTCCACTACGTCCTCCTCCTCCTCCTCTTCCTTCTCCTTCTCCTCTATTGGAGGGCGAAGGAGCCAGCTGCTGCACGCTGGAGGCGGAGTTTGCCGCACATGGAAAAGAGTCCGGGCGACTCCCCCTGCGCGTTAGTAATGCGGAGCAGACGAGCCGGAGCAGGCAGGCCACAAGTCTGAGAGGCCTATCTGTCAAGCCTGTATCCTCTGGCTCCGCTAGTGGCTCCTCTATTGGTTCCAGACCCACCGCCAAGGAGGAGAGGCAGAAGAAGAAGAAGGAGAAGGAGGAGGAGGAGGAGGAGGGGAGGCCGAGCGCAGCCAGAACATCCCGACTACGGCGGCCCAAAAAGTCCTGAGGGATCTGGGCCTGCTGCAGTAAAGATGCCTGACGCCACGCAAAATGGATGTTGCTGCATGTCCTCGCGCTCTGCGCTCTGCGCGCACACACACACACGCACACAGACATGCGCAGACACCCACCCACCCACATAGTTAAACTCCGTCTAAATGTCTCTAGTGCTCAATCAGTAACACACATATTCTGTGTCATATTACTTGCATCTTTTGTCTAGAAGGGAGGATACATGAGCTGGGTCCAACAAATGGGCAATGAAAACATACACATGAATAAATAAATAAAAAAATAAGCACACACACTTACACATACTCAAAACATTAAACCATTTACTGTGAAGAACTGAAGACTTAGTCCTCTGCTGAAGATTTGAATTTCAGACAGGCAGGAGCCGCGGCAGACGCCCATGGCAAACTGCCCAAATCACTCTGGCTCCGTGCGTCTGAAATACGAAATCTTCACGCTTTAGCTGAGATCTATGATTGATTTCTGTGTGTTTTCACATACAGAAAATGCCTTCAAGTAGTTTGCGTCGGTTGTCCTGGAGCCAACTCATTTGCTCGTCATGGCGATAGGCATAGGATGGTTTGTTTGTCTTTTGTTGTTGCCAAACAATTTCAGCAGGAGACTGAATTCCGGTTACGCTCATGATTAGAACTCAGCATTCCTCTTGCATGTCACACACACACACTCACACACACTATTTCCATTTCCCATAAACACATGACAGTGCATGCAACTTGTGCCTCTTTTAGCCAGACGTGTGTGCTGACATCATCCAAAGGACTCATCTGGCTGTAATTAATTAGAATGGCCCATATGCCATCTGTTAACAGGTGATGACTAAGTCTGTGGTACCTCTCAGTGTTGAAGTGTTCAGTGTTTTAAGTTTTAACAAACTCTTTTGGATGTTTTTTATTAAAAATGCTAAAAGAACTCTGATATTTCTCTCCCTTTTTTAGCTCTATGGTCTTGGAATCACTTAAGTTCTCCATGATCTCTCTGTGAAAGGCTACGGCAAGCTGTGACTGTAGACAAAAATTAGCATCAGTAGAAAGTGAAATTTTTCATCATGCATAAAAACTACCAAATGCTTGGCTCCGCTTTAGTTTTCTCCCTGTTTGGCTACCAGAGTTTGTTAAAGTCATTGGTGTTTGTTTCTGGAGATTCAGTCTCTAGGCTCTGATAAAAACAGCTGGAGACCATTTCAGTTGTTAGCGCTATGTAAATAAGACTGAATTGTTTTTAATGCTATATAAATAAAATTCACACAAAGATGGGCAACTTCCCAAGAACGGAGTGCAATGAATCTTTAAAGGTGCACAAGAAATTACAAATTCATTTTAAACAACTTTTAATTCTCTTTTCATACAAAATATTTAATAAATATGACTTTTCAAAAAAAAAAATATTGCCAGGAACACCTCAAAAAACATTCTGAAGTTTTAACACTAATGTCAAAAGATGGACATGAAATGTCACTGTGGTTTCAAAGGATTTTACAAATGAATGAAATATGATGGTTTGCCTTTTTAAATGAAGAGCCTTTTTTTAAAAAAAAAAAAGAAAGAAAATAAACAAACAAAAACAGTCCATGTACACAGCAAAAAAGTCTAACAGACTTCCAAAGAGCAAGGCAGTTCTCTACAGTGTTCCCGTTGGCCCCTTAACTGTTCAAGTATTCAATGCCTAGCTTATGACGTCATGCGAACTGAAGCCCGAGAGAGGAGTGAAATGGTGCAGCGTTGGGAAGCATGTGTTACCTCAGGCACAAAGCAGACTGACATTTTTCCTTGTCGTGGGGTTTTGTCGGTGGGTAACCAATGAGCTACTGAAATTATTGTTCCCTTAAATCAATTAATGTCTTTTATTTGTGGCAAACAATCGGTCTGCCACTGCGTTCAACTTTAAAACTGCAAAGCAGCCATTTTCTGTTGGTTATTGTTCCATCATTTTGCCTTTCATACTTTGAAAAAAAAGAAGTCCTGACAATATGAATGTGAAAGGTCGACCTTTTACACTTTTTATATTTGTACAAAGACCAAAACATTTGGTCTGTAATAATTTTGGCATTTTGAAACGAAACAAAGTTGTCATCAAAAATAAAAAAGCTGTAAGCTTACAAAGCTATCAAAACCTTCAAAACTAGACAGTACATATAAATAAAAAAAGGAATGGTACTTTAAGGCTCTTGATTATTAAGTTAATAAATCAAATATACACAGTGATTAATTGGAAAATGTACATATCTACACAAAATGATCTAGATTGACACTTTCAAATTCTTCATATGGCAGCTTCTGCTGACACCCAACCCGCCCCAAGAAAAAAAAAATAATAAATAATAAAGTTTTTTTTTTTTTTCATTATTTTCATATCTGATGGTTGCTGTGGCAAAGAGCTGCGGAGGCACTTTCAGTACAATAACCAGAGGTGATCCAACCAGAGCCTTTCCAAGTAATGTCGACTCCAGCTGATGTCTTTTTAGTTTTTAGTCAAAATAAAAAAAAAGTAATACTTGCAAACTTGTTGCAAAATACATTGTGTCAGCGGCATAAGGATACACTTACATCTTATCCGCCTGTTCAATGTCTGAAATGTGGCAGGAGGGTACTTGAAACTAGTTTTTTTGCATATATGTGAAATGCAGCCCTTGGTATTCTGTCTAACCACAGCAACTATCAATAGCCAGTGTAAGCCAGCTTGTCAAAACTTAAATTAACACAGGGATTCTATGCAAATAATAACCTTAGAGTCAAAAATCTGACGAAACAGTTTAAGAACTACAAATCCCCATGTACCTATGGCCTCGTTCCCATTGCCAAGAAGATGGAAAAGGAATAAGGTTGGTTTGGGGTTTGTAGGGTTTGGGTTTTTTTTTTTTTTGCAGGGCAACACAGTTGCCTGCTATACGATATAGTCCACTCTGTTTAAGCTCTGTGCTGTTTCCAAGTCTCTGTTGTCTTGTTTGTTAGTCCAGTTTGGGTTTTTATTGGACGTGCGCTCCTCCCTCTCCACGAGCGTGTAGGCCGGCTGCTTGGTGAACCGCGCCTTCTGCAGGTGCTTGTCCACGTCCTCGTCCTCCACCTCGGGCTCGTGTGTCCTAATTTTGGCGATTATGGAGTTCTTGCCCTCGTAGTCTTTGATGGCCACGGTGTGGCCGCCATGCTTCTCGATGGGGTTCTTGATCTGGTTGAGCTGCTCGCGCACGTTGTTGGTCGTGTTGTCCTCGGTGGCCGCCGAAGTCGACGCGTTGCCATGGGTGCTCTGTTTCCGGCGACGACGGATGCACCAGAGGAAGGCAGAGGCCAAAGCGAGGATCCAGATGACGATGAAGATGGAGCTGAGCAAGGGGACCAGGTAGTCTGGAGAAGAGACAAATCCATTCAGTATTGGATAAAATACATCAATTCAGTATTGGATAAAACAGATCCATTCAGTATTAGATAAAACACATCAATTCAGTATTGGATTCACACATCTAAGACCACTGCTTTGTAAAAATAAAACTTTATAAAAAGCTTTATAACTCAATCACAGCTAAAATGTCTGTAGTAGAACAGGGATGACCATAACTTTTCCAAACACAGGTCACATCGTCCTCATTTTAACATCAAGGTTAGCACAGTGTAGCCTTGAAGTCTGAAAAACGCCCTGGGCCTGCTCTGACAGATGCCTAGTTGGAAGCCAAATTATAACACATTCCAAAGGTAATCAGGGAAATTACTTTGAGCATGCATAAACCCCACAGTTAACGTAATTACGTAAGGATGTGATCCGAACAGCACATTTCAACCTCGCTCGCCCGAAAAGAAGAATCTGCTTTGTGACAAGCTGGCGACTAGCTGTCTGGGAGCACGAGGTCTAAGGCTTCCATTTTGATAAATGACACTACTGAGGGTGACCCAAGCGTCCAATTGAAGCCCTCTCCAGCTGGCAGGGCCAGAGCCCTCCACTTCTCCGTGCATAAGGTTGCAGCAACAGGGGCTCCATCGAGAGGGAGAGAGAGAGCGAACCTCAACTAAAGGAGAGAGAGAGAGAAAATGACCTGGCCACGACTGAGGAGAGGAAGGAGGTGGTCTACTCGAAAACTCGAAAAGCCCCGGGCCAGCGTTTCTGAAAAACACCCACCCCGGGGGCCATGGGAGAACATTAGCAGAGGCCCCCGCGTTCGGTTCTCCCTCTGTTGTTCTTCCAATGTTGTGGGTGCCTGCCTAGAACCTGCCAAAGGCGTCAGACCACTGTGTGTGTGTGTGTGTGTGTGAAAGGGTGGAGGGGGTTCTCACCAGTTTTGCCGGGCCTTCGATGAACTCGGACTTCAGTGATGGCGGCGATGATGGAGTTGTTGCCGTTCCTCTTGCTCACCAGGTCGATGATCCAGTCCGTGATCTCCTTCACCGGGCTCTGGTCCATCCTGGCCTCATCAGTGGACTTGGGGAAGAAGAAGAAGAAGAAGAAGAAGAAGAAGAGAGAGTCGACTGTTAGGGGAGTGAGGTCTTGGCAACTCGACCTACTTTAGAGCAACATGTCTTTTTTTTTAAACTACTGTAGTGTTTGGGTCTACTCTCTTGGCTGCTTTGTCAGCCCGGTCTTTTTAAGGGAATAAAAGCTCTGCAAATTGTGCCGCAAAAGCGTGTCTAATCCATAAGGGAAGACGACCTCAACGAGAATTTCTTTTTTTCGACTGCTTTTCTTTTTTTCTTTTTTTTTTTTAAAGATGTTTTTTGGGCTTTTTGTTGCCTTTATTCAGATACTGCAGGACAGTAGAGACTGACAGGAAATGAGTGGGGAGAGAGAGAGAGAGGGAGGGATCAGGAACTGACCTCGGGTCAAATTCGAACACAGGTCCCCGGATTCATGGTACGGTGCACTAGCCCACTGAGGGCCCCCCCCCCCCCCTTTTCTTTACCCCTCTATACAGGCCAAAGATGGCCAGAACTTACAATGCTGACGTGGATCTCGTTACTCGCTGAAGGCGAAGGCTCGCAGGTGATGGTCACGGCGTGCTCCACGGACAGGTTTCTCACCAGGTACAGGTTTCTCAGCTCGCTGCAAATGTTCTCAATGCTTTGGCCCTGAAGGACACATAAAAGAGACACGTCGCATGGTCAAGTCCTGCACCATGTCACAATTGTGGGAGCATACAAATATTGCAACTTTGCTCTTTTGTTATGATTTCTCTCCTCTTGCCTTTTCCTGTCTCTTATATTTTTTACCCTGTCACTGGGGTGAGGCTCTGGGCTGGAAATGAGTCTGTGGATGTGTTGGGCCTTTTCAAGGGAAGGCCCGCTGGGAGAGTGGTTTGGGAGCAGATGGAGCGAGCGAGGGCAAGACAAACAAGAGAGACATGGAAACGGGGCGATGTGACCGAGTTAACAACAACAACAACCGGCAAAAAAAAAAAAAAAAACAGAAAAAAAGCGAAGCCCCAATTGAGTTATTAGAGATGAGGCCCGAGGATGATGGAGACCAAATGAAAGACAGACAGACAGACGGACAGTCAGAGCCTTGAGGGATGCCTCTCCCTCAACTCCAACGCCAGTCACACCACACCGCACTCAGCACGCTCAAAGGCAGCGCTGCTCATGCCATGGTCACAGGCCATTGACAGGGCCGACCGCAGGCTCACGCATTTGTCACTGTCCCCGGTCTTTCGAGACTGCTCGTCCTCATCCTCCTCATCCTCCTCCTCCTCCTCCTTGTCCTCGTCCTCGCCCGGCAACCAATTACAGCTGGCTGGTGCAGAGTCGCCCATGGTCACTCGATGGGACCGGAGCTCACGGGATATTGGCATGGGGTGGGGGTGGGAGAGGGTGGGAGTGGGGGGATTATGGTGTGGTATGCCCTGGGATGCAGTCACGGGATATTAGCGGAGGAATGCTGTAACAGGGGGACGATGGGGTCTGGAGCCAGGACAAAAAGAAAAACACAGGCTTCGGAGACGGGCCGAGGAGAGAGAGAGAAAGAGGGAGACAGAGAGAGAGAGAGAGACGAACCTCAGCTTGGCTGGAAAACTTTCCCCACGAGGCACATCCCAGGGTCTTAAGAGAACCTGATCTTCCATGGCCCACTACTCCGCATGCACTATTGAATTAGGGCAGTGGGGAGGAGGGAGGGAGGGGGAGAGGGGGAGGGAGGAGGAGGATGTGGCCAAAACTCCCATAATTCAATCTCTCTCTCTGTTCTCTCTCCCCTGTCTGTCTTTCTCTCTCACCCGATCTGTCTGTCTGTCTGTCTGTCTGCCTCTCCCTCTGTCTGTCTGTAGCTATGACTCACCGCGGTCATGATGTCCTTGTTGAATGTGAATATGATGTTGGCACAGCTGTTGTCTTGGTAAGCGGAGCCGGGTTGGCATTTGGAGGGTGGCGGCGGGGCGACGCTGGACCAGCACTCTCCCAGGTCGGGACAGGGCTTTTTGAAGCACTGCTCCTCCTTGATGGGCATGCACTGTTGGCCCATGGGGCAGCCGCCGCGGCCTTTGCCGCCCATGACGCAGGACCTGGGGCCACACCACATCTGCACAGACAGCAGCAAAGACAGAATAAGGTTAGATATACTGTAAAGGGCCGTTCACGTCAACGTACAACGATAACTATGACTATAAACAGAAAAAAAATATCGCCCTAATTGCTAATCTAATCGCTCTTAATATGAATAATAACCTCCACACCATAACTTTAACGACAACGACATTGTTGGGATCACTTTCTGAGCGATTTTTTTGAACAGTAAAAGGTTTTCAGCGAATCAGAAGCATGGAATTTTAAATTTTATGATTTTATTCACATGCTGGCAGACTTACTTTATCTTTGGGCAGTGTGAACGAAAATATCGTTTTAGTTGTAGTTATCTTAATAGTTATTGTTGTAGATGTGAAAAGCCCTTTAGTCAACGACCACTGGCTGCCTCCACACACCCACATTCAGTTAGTATGAGTGGGAGTGAGAGTAGGCTATTTAAGAAAGAAGGGCTTCATAGACACTGGGAGGAACTTACCCTGGTGCAAATAACTTTGCCACTGACACACTGGCAGGTGTTGCAGTCCTCCTTCCACTTGGTGCCGTCCACCATGGCATGTCCGACGATGAGGCAAGGCTGGCCAGTAACTGAGACATAAACAAGATCATCACAGTCAGCATTGTTTTAGGACAAGCGGAGGGCCACCACTACAACTGGGCAATTCCACGTGGGAGAGTGCTTTGGACGTTCTTGGACATCCATAACGTTTTACGGATCATATTACGGTATTCGTTGCATGCAGTGTGACTGCTTTCATACTGGAGAGCCAAGGAGGGCACTATTGAGAGCACGAGACCACCGATGCCCACCTTCCTGACAGTGTGTGCCAGTGCGGCCGGGGGGACACAGGCAGCGGTAGCCGTTGATCTCGTCCTTGCAGGTGGCGCCGGGCGCGCAGGGCGAAGACTGGCACTCGTTTATGTCTGAGAGGGGGAAGAAAGGAAAACGAAGAGCACAATTAGAGGGTGAACACACCTCACGCAGCAATTGTCACCTGTGGATCAGCCTCCCACACAATCTCAATAGTCCCTGGCGTCAGGGCTGAGAGCAAATGTCAATAGGGTGCTGAAGAGCTCTAGCGAAGTGAAAGAATTCTTGTTGACATAATCTTTTGGATCATTAGTCTTGGGAAATCGCTACTTTTCCCACCATTGATCGAGCACCCGCATAGAAATGAAAATTGTGGTCAACTGGCGGAGCCAGTCTGACACTCCCAATCCGGTTATGCCGTGCATATGCGAGTCCTGGGAAGCAAGCAAAGAATCCAACGTGCCACTTAAACTGGCTTCTTGTGCATTCCTTTTTCCGACAAACATGCTATCAAAGAAAAGAAAAAAAAGGTCACAAACCTTGTCACAGACACAGAGGTTGTAAAAAAAACAAGTCCTAATAAAAAGCCATATACCCACTGATGAGTGTTTTAATGGTCTGGGTGGGAACGTGAATGACTGCCTGAGGACTGCAGACGAGTAGTGGTTCGTCTCGTAAGCCTGTGTTCCCTCCCCCCCCCCCCCCCACACACACACACACACACACACACACACACAACCTCCCCCTAGCTGCCCTCTCGTCCTTCCATACGCACAGTCAGGTCTCATTTCGCTCCTTGGTGGCCATGGCCTGGTCACCACGGCAACAACTGCGGGGCACCAGAGGCCGTCATGTGTGTCCGCTTGGATGGGCCCCATCGGGCATTGAGAGGGCAGCAGGAGAAGACTAGGGTGCGCGGTGAGGCTGGGATGTTGGAGTGGGTTGTGTGTGTGCGTGTGTGTGTGTGGGTGTGGGTGGCTTGCTGTTGAGACTGTAGCTCACACACAATGAGATTTAAAATTCAGCTGACAGCAGGAGGGCCGGAGTCTCACAGCGAGCAGCCGGGGGTTGAGAGAGAGAGAGAAAGTGTGTGTGTGTGTGTGTGTGTGTGTGTGTGTGTGTGTGTGTGTGTGTGTGTGTGTGTGT
>JASCQY010000031.1:1084186-1096587 GCA_030264315.1 Sardinella tawilis
TACGCCCCCCCCCCCCCCCCCCCCATTTCTCACACACACACACACACACACACATATACACTCATGCACAGACTCTCTCTCTCTCTCACTCTCTCTCTCTCTCTCACACACACACACACACACACATTGTCTTTGAAGGAACCCCTCTTCAACCTCTACACACACACACCCCAAAAAAATCATATTAATTCTGGCTCAATTAATCCCAAATCCATTCTCATTGGACAGCAATCATTCCGCCTGAGCGATCTAAAGGCCATTGTCACCCGCAGCACTTGAAGGATTCTTTTGTGTAACAGAAGAATGGGCGGCTGACCCTTGAAGGCGGAAAAGTGGGGCCATCGAGACTTGTGTGTGCGTTCGGTCCGCTCCGCTTTGTGCGGCGTTGGGCCGCACTGCATCAGCGGATCGAGTTTCAGGGGGTGGTGGGTGTGTGTGGGTGTGTGTGTGGGGGGGGGCTAGTGGCCCTGAGGGGCGTTGAGTGAACGGGTGAGAGAGAGGGTCCCTAAACTCTAGAGCTTTGATGATTGAAATGAGACGTCCAGGACCCCTCCCCACACAATGGTGCCGTCAGAGAGCCACTGAGTGCTGCGCTCCGTATGAGTGCCCGGCATGTGCCACTGTGTGTGTGTGTGTGTGTGTGTGTGTTTGCATGACCTGGTGTCTGTGTGTGTGTGTGTGTGTGTGTGTATGCTGTGTGTGTTGATGTGCGTTTGTGTGTGTGTGTGTGTGTGTGTGTATGCATGACCTGGTGTCTGTGTGTGTGTTTGTGTGTCTGTGTGTGTGTATGCATGACCTGGTGTCTGGGTATGTGTGTGTGCTAGTCTGAGAAAACCCAAGTGGGACAACAATTGTTTGTATACTAATTCTCAACAGTGTTTCAAGATGCTACCAATGCTGTTTTCTTTTCAATAGACTTGATTGCTGATTCAAACAAAGACCAGTCAGATACAGTGAGCTCCAGGCGAGGAGGGGATTTGGGTGGACAGTGGTGTTGTGTCCTCTCTTACCCTTGTCTGGACCCATCCCTCAGCAACGCTGTTCGGAGTCTGTTCGGAGTGACCTCACCAGGCATCCCGTCCCAGAGACTCGGAGTCTGTCTCTGGCCTGATAGGATAATAGATGAGAGACTTCGTTTGTGTCTTTTCCAGCCGCTGTGGTTGGGATTCTTCAGGGGCAGTCTTGCTCAACATGCGGCAGCTAACCCACCCGGCTTCTCAGGGCCTCCCGTGCCGAGGGGCCCCCGTCCCCACGCTCCCGCTTTTGAGGCCCGTCTGGCTGTTGGGGCCCCGTCTATGCTGTAGCTGCTGGGTCACCCCATTGGCCCTGGAGAAGGTGAATCTCAGATGTTTGTCATTGTGGTCCAGCATGTGTGTGTGTGTGTGTGTGTGTGTGTGAGTGTGGAGTGAGAGACAGAAAGAGAGAGATTGTTTTCGGTGTGTGAAGGAGACATAGCTTGTGTGTGTGCCACAGAGAGAGAAAATGTGTGTGTGTGTGTGTGTGTGTGTGTGTGTATGTATGTGTTTTTATGTGTATGTGTGTGTGAGAGTGTGTGTGTGCTACATATGTGTAAAAAGCGAGTGGCAGAGAAAGAGCGTGGGGCGCCACTGGAACAGGCCCCGTGTGGGAGCATGGGGCCCTCTTACCCAGCATGCCCTGGGGCACCCCTGCAGTGTGTTCCATCTGAGGGGAAACAAATGTTCCTCACACACACATGACAAATTACAACTGCCAGTACAGACTGCCTGACAAATAGCCATGTGTTTCGCTTTGCCCTTTTCTCTCTCTCTCTCTCTCTCTCTCTCTCTCTCTCTCTCTCTCTCTCTCTCTCTCTCTCTCTCTCCCTCTCTCATGTTCTCCATCCACCCACCCTCTTCTCTCATCCTTCCATGTCTTCAAGTGACTCAACTCCTCATTTTCGGAGTGATTTCATAAAGGATGGCACTCCTCAGTGCAGACGTCTCCTTTCGAGCCATGAATTGGCTCATCTCCAGCAATAACCATGGCGCTCGCTGCTACTGCAGGTCCGTTCAAATCTCACCACCTCATGCCCTTGACGTGTGAATCTGCCTTGTAATTATGCTATCAAACTTGTGAAAAGCAATGAATAGACTGACAACCTCATATCAAGCTGCGCTATTGCGTGCCAAAGGCAACTAAATCCCACCGTTTAGTTGAAACTCATCTAATGAGCTTTGTAGGTCAGTGTTAATACACTTTTAAAGAGGTCTGGATTCATCTAATGCCAAAAGATTGCATAACGTTAAAACGCTAAATAAAAAGTGTGCCTCCATTACCTCTTTTATGAAAGTGTACAGTTTGCTTAAATCCAGTATAAAGTGGCATTGGCTGTCTGTAAGGCTGTGAATGGTGAGCTCCTATTGTACTGTGTGTTGTGGACATGCTATGCCTTTACACTCCATCGCCGCCCTTAAAGGCACACTACGCAAGCCTCCCCCCTACAGGCGCCCATTTATTTCAAATGTAGCAACAACATTGTACATTCTCACCCATTCATGTGGATTACTCTTCAGACCAAAGCATACAAACCAGCAATGATCAGTTTTGTGGCGTTACGTTGACTAATAGGGTAATAAACACGATTTCAGCTTCATTTTAATTTTAGTTTAGCTTTGCCCTGTGTACGCGGGCCGAGTCATTTGACATTGCATAGCGTGGTAAAGCCGGTAGGAAGGGGTTGACGGTGCTGAAAAAGCCTTCATTCGCTTCAGAATGCACTATTTAGCCATCAAAGTGACTACGACTGAACACACCACAATCTCGGTTTGCACAGAAAAGGGGCGATACTTTTAGTGTATATGCACCATGCGCAGCTATAGAACAGGCTGCTGAACGACTGAATCCTGCTGAATTACTGATTTTTAATCCCTAAAAACACGCCTTTTCCCAGCTTGCTTTTGGCAGCCACTGATATTATGTGATTTTGGGATGGAGGTCCTGTGCCCCCTTTTACAAATCTGTCATTGTCTTTGGATGGTTTATGTGCAGCTATGGCTGAAATGTAAATGTGTAGCACTTTGGCTGGAAATGTGCTATACTAATAACATTACTGGCATACTTGCTCTCGCTATAGCTTATACCTGCTTAGAACATCTATTTATTCCCTACTCTATTAGCCACCATAAAGTAGCACCCATTGTATTGTGCACTATATATGCATGGAGTGAGTAAGTGGATGGTTCCATTCAAACACAGGGTACTGTATAGTAGTGCTTCTCACGCCTCCCACACTGAAGCCACACGGAGATGAACCTGCACGGGGAGAGTAATGTGTGAGAGGCCAGGCCGGGAGTGTATACAACCCTCCCAAGGATGATGGGCTGAAAGGTTTACAAGGTGCTGATGACTCCGAGGAAGACTCCTCCGCACCTTGGGGGCCCCTCCAGGCGGCCTCCATCAGCCCAGGATGAGCTTGAAGGATGAGAATCGCCATGGATACCCGACCCGACTCCACCACCACCAAGTCGAAAGTAAGAAAGTAAAAAAGAAAATGTTTCAAATGACTCATAATTAGTAGACACTTCTATCTCAAGCGGAATGGGCCTGATAAGGTGGGCTCTGGAAATGAACCTGAGGTGTGTGATTATTCGGAGAAATGATTTTACGCCCACCTCCGTCTCCACCCTCACCTCCACCTTTAGCACGCACAAGGGCCTGTCAAAGTCAACACTCCCAAGTGCCACACTCGAAACCCCCAGTACCTCGTGCCGCTGTTGTTATTGTTTTGCAGGGGAGGATGGTGGGCGGATTCCCCCCCGTCAAAAGTGCCTCTTGGAGGTGGACGGCTGTTTGCACAGCTGATCGCCGTTCGATCCCAGAGTGAAATATATGACCGAGTTTGTTTTCTGAGACGGTCCTGGTGCTCGGCTTGAAGTTCATATTTATTTTATGAGGGAAATATGTCAATGTGGAGCCAGAATAACTTTTTCTTTTGGTCGACAGTCCCTTAGCGTTCAATCATGAGAGGAGTCAATTTGTTCCATGGTGTTGAAGTAGACGATCGCTCTGGAAGGAATGAAGTGGAAGAGGTGGCCTGCCATTACCAATAAAGGCAGTTCTGGACAGAGGCCCTCCCTTGTAAAGAAAAAAAAATCTTTTAATCAGGTCTCATCTGCCTTTGCCAGGACTATCCGTTTGCCAATAAAAGAATTTAGATCACTGTTTTTGCATTTAATCCAATCTTAACCAGATTCATCATTAGACCATATCAAGTTCTTTATATTCTTCGAGCAATCTTTCTATTAATAGTTTAATTAATAAATTGTTCAACCATATACTCAATTATTCATAAATTGCAACTGAAGGTGCAATTGGAAGGCAAGTACTCAAACTCCATGGGCAGTGAATGCCAACAATACAAATTCTTCCTCTATCAATCAAGCCCCTTTGAGCTGCACATTCAAAGAACATTAGGGTTGATGGATACACACCTCATGTGCTTTTAATGCAGTCTACAGATCAGCATGGCTGGCTCCAAACATGAGACCTATATGGTATTTGATGCCTGCCTCCACATATGCCCCTTCTTTCATCTCCACAGATGTGCCCTCAAAGATGCAGTGTTAGCCAAGGACAGTCAACTCTTGCTGTAAGTATGGCTTAGTCTGTGCATTGTGCACAACACCATTCATGTGTGAAGTCTTCTGTGGCTCCGTAATGTACACAAATATGAGCAATTTTGTCTTTCAAACTTGATGGAAGTTTGTGAGTTCAAACACGCCTGTTAAATAAGGTATGTTCAGCAGGGCTTGAGCTTTGAAGTGTGTGTGTGTGTGTGTGTGTGTATGTGTGTGTGTGTGTGTGTGTGTGTGTGCATGTATGTATGTGTTTACCTTTACCTGTCCACCTACACATCTTGTCACTTGTCAGAGACAGAGAGCCATTAAAAGCAGCTTTCTTAAATACATATGCACTCTCCATCTCTCTCTCTCTCTTTCTCTCTAACACAACACACAGACACATTAAAAGACTCACTCTTTCTCTCCTGCCTGCCTGCTCTCAGTTATTTGCCGGTTGCCATCATGCAAAACAAACTTTCATTTTCCTGGCATTTTCATTGGGAATTTGTGCTAATGGCAATTGCTCCGCAACAGACCAAATACACCACAGAATGCTCTCTCGCCTGACATGCCCAAACCAGATCTGGCGCCCTGGCTGTCTATTAAACACATGGTGAGCCATTAAAGGTGTGGAAACATCGTGCAGGGAGGTTCCGAGGGAGGACCACCACCACAACGACTCCCCTTCAGTGCCCTGTGATCGACATCTCGTCTACACTCACACAGAGAGTGCAGAAAGGGGGAAAAACTGAAAATCTTGTGTTTGCATCATACTGAGCTGATGTGAGAATGTGACTACATCTGTGTGTAGTGGGCCCAACTGTCTGACATGGCCATGCTGTTGTTGCTCTCCGTTTTGCTGGCCAGACGACATGACATGAGACGAGACAAGACGAGGCCTCAACCTCCCCCAACATACACACACACACACACACACACACACACACCATCGGTCCTGATTAGCGGGGGAAGTCCCGTGTCTGAGCGCGGCGGTGTTGAGTAATCTGGCCTGGGAGTAGGTGGAGTGGGTGAGAGCTCCATGAATGCTTCCCTCTCTTCCAGGACGCTTACTGCACCACTGGACTGCTACCACGACGACTTGGGCTGGGCCTTCCACAGCCAGAGAGCGGTGTTCTGGAACACAGGCGACGATTGGAATTCTCCCTTTCTCTGCACTGGAGTCTCCTCCAACAAGTCGTTGGATGAGGGAAGGCGGGGGTTGGGGGGGACGAGGAAGGGAAAGCCATATAGTCATTGGGCCGGAACAGAACGCACAGCAGAAATGAGGGGAAAAAAATGAAAAAACAAACAGCCAATTAAACTCGGGTTAATTAAAATCTTAACGGCAAATGCTCAAGTTAAGAAACTGTGCTATTTTAATGTCAACAGCCAACAAGGCTCTCGAAAAAACAAAGCTTTTGGTGGTAAGACTTCTTGTGGCTTTTCAAAGCCTTTAAAACCCGGGCAGAAGAGAAACATTTCTACATAATGTATCTTAACTGTCACCACAAAAATGCATATCAATCACGTTAGGATGTTTGTGAAGCAGATGAGCAAAATTGCCTGGAGACGGGCAAATATTTCAATCTTTATCAATCATCTGAAACTGTCACTCCAGCCCATGTGTTATTACCCATTATGCAGTCTTTATAAACGCTGCATTAATGAAAACAGACAACCACTTCTGACTATTGATGGATATGAATTATGAATCCATTTTGCCAGAGTCTCCTGGGACACGCGGCTAGGGGCAACGCGATCCCAGCTGAATGAATAGAGGAGCTAAGTATCAAGTAGTAGTAAATCATTAATTACACTGAGTAATGGAGACAAAGGGAGGTTGTAGGGCAGGAATTATGGCGTGCTGGGAAAACAAAAGAGGATGTGGTCGGGGGAGCTAGGCTAACGGGCAGAATCCACTCATATCTGTGGCCGGCTGGCGGACCTAATGCAGTGCCAATCACCGGGGCCGGGATGCAGTTATAGACAGTGCGGGGAGACAGTCGCCGCGATGCGCTACGTCCTCCCTTCTCCCGTCTCCCTTCTCCGCCAGCCGCCCTGTGTCAGTTCCCCCGGCCCTGGCAGAGATCTCAGCATTCAGCCCTCCTTAAGCAAGCACTGGTGGAATTCAGCTGAGAAACCAGTACATGGGAGAAAACATGACCAGAGCTGGACAGATTTATACCAAAGAATTAGACTGGTAATCAGTACATGTGGTATGCTAAAATCGCTAGGCTTATCTTTCATACTGACAGTGTGGCTAAAGACAACCTGCTACTCAAGGCTCCATACCAAAGCTAGCGCATGCAGCACTCCTTCTTCCTCCATATATGGGTAGATTGCAGGCAGGCCAAGGTGTTTTTTTTTTTTTTTATCACGCTATGATAACACTGTTTGAAGCTTAGGCTCTGTGTAAGTAAATACCATATGAACGCAGGGCATGCGCTCCGGATTATGTCCCTTACACCCCCAACAACGAACACAGGCTTAGTGAGTGTTGTCCCTCGCTATCTCGCTATCAGCTAATCAGGGGAATTTAACAGGGCTGGATGTCCAATGTATATTTGTGAAAGATTTGAACCCGAGTGCTGCAGGATATGTGCTCAGGTTTTCAACATGCCGTCAAACGGCAGGGGCTCTGCAAACATAGCAAAGAAGGCTAGTGTACACAGGACACAGATTCTTGAATCGGACGAGCAGCATGTAGAGACGAGAAGAACGAGCAAACGTGTGTGTGATGAGTGAGGGTATTTTTTTTTGTAATCTGAGGAGCGCGGCTCCTGTGTGTGATTTGCTGAACGATCTAAGCTTTCGATGCTGGCGACTGTGACTGGCATCAGAGATTCCCTACTGATCGAATGAGTCTTCTGGTTTGGCTTCCTTCTCGACAGTCCCCCTTTTCCCACAGAGTGCACCAAGTGGAAGCATTCATGTTGTATTCCGAAGTCATTTGTCACAACGGGAAGCTCTGGATGTTTGACTTTTTGATTTATCCGGCATAAATGCATCCGACCACATCCGACGGCATCCCAAGGGCACAATTATTTTTGTAGGCATTCAAATCGCTCGCTGCACACTGTATTATTCTATGTTTTCTTTTCCAGGCTTTTCACTTCTGATCACTGACTTATCCTGCCATTCTTGTCCAAGTGAATCCACTTCCATGTCTTAATCCCGCGTAGAGAGAAGGAATTTCACCCCACGGGCAAAGAAGAGCGGTGTGCATAGACCAAATTAGCGATTGTCATGGCACTCAGGGAACGATGTGAGATCTGCATGGCTTGGGAATTGCAGAAGGAACACCTCTGTCTGCGGGGCATGACACTTTGATGTACAGTTAGTGTGTACTCTCAGCTTGGCCCTGTGGGTGCCCTGAAAGGAAAGATCCAGTCAATCACTCCATCTCCCTGGTCTTTGAGACTGCTGAATGCTGTCACCAGGGTACAAGTAGTTAATGCTCATCGATGGGAACATTATGAAAATGAAACGTCTTTGTCCTCATCAGGTAGTGTTGGCAGGCGTTTCACAATTTGGTCTCCATTGCGGCAGATTCTGTCATTCTCATACCTACCCACCGACAGCACTCTGCAGCGTAAAACAACAAGGCAACAGGTTGATTTACTCTTCCTCCTCCAACTCTTCCTCTTTCTCTCCCTCTCTCCCTCTCTGTAACGCCTGACCCCAATAAGGCATGTGAGGATTGGCTGCTCGCGTAACGTAATCAGACCGCCTGGCTATAAGCACCAAAGTTACAGCTGGAGCGGTGTGGGGTGGTGGTGGAGCGGTGGTGGTGGTGGTGGAGAGGGGGAAGGGGACGTTTACGTCCGGCGCAGCTCCCCTGGTGCAGAGTGACAAATCATAACTGTTAGAAGAGGGTTGACCCCTGAGCGCCTCCCAGGCTATAGGCCCACCGTGTCGGGTTAACCTAGCCGAGGGGCATGGGGGGGGGGGGGAGTTGTGAGCGCCACCAATGCACCTCAAGGGGCACGGGTGGGGGCTAAATACCCTCTGCTTTTACCCCACTTCTTGCGTCTGTCTTTGTCTGTTTATATTTATAATTCAATATTATTCTCTAGTGGCTAGGGATGAAACAATACACTCAACCCACAAAAACGATACCACTATCGATAGTGGCCCATGTAGAAGACCCTGCATTTCACCCTCATGGGCATAGTAAACACACACACACACACACACACACACACACACACACACACACAATCATCTTCCCTCCCCTGATGCATAGTGAAACTACTGCAAAGTACTGCAATGTATACATGCAAAATACACACTGGGATCCCACAGTGTACCAATGCTGACATTTTGTTGTTTTTACGCTTGCAAACACAGGAACACTATCAATACAAACAGCTGGTCTCACACACACACACACACACACACACACACACACACACACACACACACACACACACACACAGTTTGGTGACATGAAACACACCCTAAAATAGCCCGCCACCCCTGGCACTGGGCTGATTCTTTTGGGTCCTGTGGTCTTGGTTATGTCACAAATCATCACAGAGCTGACAGTGTCTCACGAAATGTTCTTTGCGCGTCAGTCCATGTGAGTGAATCACAGCTTTTGTGACGGACGCCAGGGTTGTTGCCGTCACCGAGGAGGCCTGATGAAGAGCACCATTATGTCAGCCAGCGGTGGGAAGGCTGGGGTGAGCCGGTGCCCATCGGTCACAGTTGTGTTTGAGCTTAGCACAGGTTTTTCTCAGGCGGCCAACCGGCAGTTTGTTTAAAATGGATGCTAATCTGTTTACAAACATCCTGAAGAGGGGATTTCTGCAGACATATCAATAGATCTCTCTCTCTCTCTCTTTCTCTCTCTCATTCCCTACCTCTCCCTTTCTCTCTCTCTCTCTCTCTCTCTCACTGATCCTTTGAAGGGTAAACAGGAAACTTGAGTGTGTTTTGACCTGAGGTCTTTGCCATCCGCCACAGTTTGGTACTGGGGAGAATGTTCTGGAAATGAGGATTCTCACGGCAAACCAAACGTCATAGTGGTTCCATCCACCATCATCTAAGGTAGCTCATGTGCCACGTGACCACAGTGTCCTCAACATGAAAGTTGCGCTCATCATTTGAAACAGAAATGAGACAAACAAGCTAACTAGCTAAATGCTAACATACAGACTTTGCAAAGACAATAAAAAAAAATTCTTGCAGTTTCTTTACAGTAGATCACACCACGAGGGGTAAATACAGTTTATTTTTTACAAGTTGCTTTCACCAGAATCCCAGTAAGCAAAAAGTATGAGCTATGAGCTCAGTCAGTGTGCAATAGAATAGTGTTAATTTACTCCATAGGCTTAATCTTTAATGATCTAAATTTGAATGCGATATCACATTTAACCCAGGGAAAGAATGCCTGTAGATTTGATCTTCTCCCATGCTTTTGTCCTACATTATAATGAAACACATTGTTACCAATGTCAATATCGGGGAGAAATCCGAGTTGTCTCAAACCAATGATTTGTGTGCACTTCCGTTGTAGCAAAAAAATGTTGGCAGCTGAACAATTGCCCCATTGAGGTGTGTAACAACCTTAAGGGGCACCCAGGGGTCAGAGAGTCAAGCCCCAACAGTCGCCTTTCCCAGGGCCTATATAGGGTTTTTTTGCCCCTGTCAGTTCGCTCCATCACTGCCTGTGAGAGTAGGGGACTGTCACACATCAAAAGAGAAGGAGACAAACAACCATCTTGTCCTGTCCCGTCAGTTTCAGTGACGAGGCTTTGGAAGGCATTTCAAAGTCATCCATATAGGCCTGAGTCCACTGACTGCTCTTTTTTTTCCCCCTATAAAAAATATAAAAGCCTCTTTTTTTGTCAGCATTGCTCCCACAAAAGGGAGATGCTAAAACAAGGAGATCAAACAGGAAGAGAGCAAGCGAGTGAGAGAACGAGAGATCCGGTATCATCAACAAGCTTTGACCGCAACCCCTCCGAGTCTGATACTGTATTGGTGTGGTTTGAGGTGCATAAACAAGTGGTTGACACAGGAGACGTTTGCCATAAAAATCTATCACAAGTTTTGTGCTGAGCCAAGCCCTCTTTGCTCTCTCTGTGCCTCTTTAACATGCCATGGGAGAGGGGCATTTGGAAGCGTTTGGGAAAAAGGAATAAATCCACATGTCTGTGTATGTATACATGCGGCATGTGTGCACTGAAGGTTGGCTACCCTCCACTCCATTAAGAGCATGTGTATTTGATGGAGAGCCCTTCACCAACATGTATTTATTTTATTAGTAAACCGTCACTCTCGGGATAGCTGGGTGGCGGGCGAGGGGCGCAAGTCCGGGAAAAACACAACCACTTATTACAGTCTAGACGCAACATAAAACCATGCAAATTGTAGCAGTAAGCACTCGCAGACACTTGCGGAAAGCGCCAATGCTGCTTGCGCGGCGCAGCGTAATGCAACTCTGCAGGATGTGCCTGCGCGCCTTGTCTTGTGTGATACATTAGGACAGCATCAAGGCCACCAGTGCCCTAGTACAATAAACACAAACCAAAACATGCTCTTCTCCAGGTCACTTCAACTGTCATTATCACTGACCGTCACTGGAAAGACTTTGAGTTTGTTTTGCCAGACTTTGCTTTGTTTGACTGCTTTTCAGAGGAGGGGGAGGAAAAGCACAAAAAAGACTTCTTTTCCCCCTTCTGGGTCTGTTTCGGCATAGTTCTTACCATTTCAGGCAATTTCCTCCATGCTTTTTTCGCAAGAAATATATTTTTCTTTTCAAATGACATTAAATTAGAGCCCATCAGAGTTCTTCAGCAGATGGGGTCCCCGGCTTTATCGTTTACAAAATCACTTTGCTTTTATTTATTAGCTTAAACCCAAGTAATGGCTTCAGTAGAGCCAATATAGCACTCAATAACTTTTCCCACACTTTCTCATTTCCCGTAGCTCGCCCAGGACACAGAGGCACAAGGCAATATCTCTCCTCGGTTCATCCTCATCATTTAATTTATATTCTAGGGCGCGTATCCTGTCTGAGGATTCCCCTTGTCTCAGCCACTCCTCGCATCTTAGGAGCTCAATGAGAACGGAGGGTTGGGGGCGGGGGGTGGTGTTGCAGCTAGACCAAAGTGAGAGGCAGAGAGTGTGTGATGAACAGGGTGGGCTCTCCTTGTCCAAACTCCCAAACACAGACACACACACACACACACTGTCCGATAAGGGACTCAGGGGGTGGTGTGCTGTGATGGTGGGGGGGTAGGTTGTAGGTAGGGAGAGAGAGAGAGAGAGGGAGGAAAGAATCTGCTCTCTCCTCTCCTCTCTCTGCTCTCCGGAGTCAGGAGGTCTGGCTCACTCTTCAAATAGCACAGTGCTAGATGGGGAATGTGCAATTATGGAGCCTGGGCCTTTGATCCAGGTTTTTCCATCAGGCCCAAATTGTCCTCACATTGAGCGCTGCACTGTATCCTTGGGCACTCTGTGTGCGTAGCTTGCCTTTCATGTACACCCCTCTGGAACTCAAGGCATCCCTGCCTGAAAACTGAGCTTTTCTCCGGCCAGGTTCCAGCTTAGGGGAGAGAGGGGGAGAGAGAAGGAGAGAGAGAGAAAGAGAGAAGGAAAGAAGGGAGGGAGGGAGTGGGAGAGAGAAAGAGAGGGATAGAGAGGGGTGTGGAGGAACTTTCTGTGTTTATATTCAATTGTTCTAAAGGAGTGTTCGGTGGAGCAGTGTGTTAGTGTGTGTGTGAGAGAGAGTCTGTTCGAGGGGGTGTCTTGTATCGTGTTTTTTTTTTGGGGGGGGGGGGGGCTTTACACTCATTGTTGGCTTTTTCTTTA
>JASCQY010000031.1:1151669-1165363 GCA_030264315.1 Sardinella tawilis
TCTCTCTCTCCCTTCTGTGTCTTTCTCATACACACACAAACACACACACACGCACACACACACACACACACACACACTCCTGAGGGCAGGTGAGCAAAGAGTGGGAAAATGGCGGCATCATAATTTAGGACTTTAATGTGCTGTGACAGTTTAAATGCACCTTCTCAGAGCCATAATGAAGCATCTTTGACAGACCAAAACCAGTATTTCTTCACCCAGTTCAATTCAAGTGTCTGAAGCGATTCATCTAGAAGGGCTTCACTAATAGCTGAGAGCTTAGGGAGCAGCTGAGGACGACCAAAGTGAGATGTAGCACACTGTTAAATGCACTTAATATGTCAATGACCCCTCCCTCCCCAAACGCACGCACACACACACACACACACACACACACACACACAAACATACCTTTTATCTGTTGGGTCGATTAGAAGTAAATCATCTTTCCCCTGCCCAAAGGGATTAGTTTGTGAGACCTTTGGCAATTCCATTGAATACGAGTCAACACATTCTTGGGCTGCCCCGCAGGCATCCAAGTCAATTACGACTTTAGACTAAGATCTAATGAAGCGCCTGTGCTGCGTCTCAAAGAGGGGAAGATTTGTGTGAAAAGAGGCAAGAGAGCATGACATGCTGTTTGTCTTGGGCAGAAATTGGACTCCAGGCACAAACATTTGTCTTTATTAGACTCCAAAGGCCACAAAAAAAAAAATGAGTCACACGTCTTTAATAAAGTTCAGCTCAATCGACTCTCTCTATGGCGGCCAGCCTCGTTCGTTGACTCGACAAACTGCTATGCCATCACATTCCAAGTCATTACTTCAAACACGCTCTCACACTAATTATAGGAGCATGTAGTGGCAGTCGGGGGAGCAAGCTGAATTTAGCTCACTAATGGGAAGAATCAAAGAGTTGATCAAGGGCCATCTCCTTCAGATCCAGGTACTTAATTTTAATCTTTTATAATGGTAATTGTAATTTGTTAATTGTGGGTCTCCCATTTAGACAGTGCCCAAATCAGCGTGCAGTAGTAGCCTCTGTGCCTGGTGTGCTGAAGAAAACAGACAAACCACAAACAAACCTCCTTTGACGGAGCTCTTTTGCATCAACAAGTGATCCTCCCTCCTTAAGCAGTGATGAAATAGCGGTTTATGAGCCATTTTGTTTGGTGTGTCACGGTCACTGTCACTCCGCTATGATCCATTTGTGTTTAGCTACGCTGCTGTACTATGCTAATGGCTGATAGGGCTGGATTTATTCTTTTTATTATTATTATTTATTTTACCCTCGTCCGGGTCCTCACACCACATCTGCCCCCGAGGATTCTATTGATCGATACCCGGCTGGCGGGCTCAACCAATCACGTGCCTTGCTCAATTTAACTCCCATCAGTCTCCCTTTTTATGCCCGGGAGCTTCAAAGAGGCCCTTGACCAAGAGGGAGGCCCAAAGCAAATGAGACTTTAGTGAGGTTGTTATTGGGGCTGCCTGACAATGGGGGTCAAGTCCACGGAAATACCATCCCTGTTTTTTTCTTCCTCTTCTTCTTTTCTTTCTTTCTTTTTTTCATCATTCCCTTTCTTTTTTTGGTGAAAATAGGTCAGTGCAGGCATGAAGGGGGACGGTCGGGCCGGCAGCTGGGCGCAATCTGGCAAAGAGCCGAGACCAGTGCTGCCTCTGTCTGCTGTCTGACGTGCCTGTTGCTCGCCACGTTTGACGCCCCATTGTTTCCCGGGCCGCTAATCGGCCCATTCTCAAAACGTTCCCGTTAATTTGGAGTGATTTCTATGGCAACCCGGGCGCGAGAATCATTAAAGGGCTGTTGTGTGGTTCCACTCTTTGTATCTCTCTCTCTCCACTGCTTCCTTTCCTCTGGGGAGGCTGTGGAGCACACGGCATGCCAGCGCCGGGGTGGACGGAGGGACATTGGGCCCCCTTTGCAGTGCACCAACTGGGTGGGATGGAGTCCAAGCCTGCAAGGTGGCTGTGAATGTGCCTGTTGAGAAATCCAAACTCATTAGCAGGCACAGGAAGCACCCCCGATGGCAGAGCTCAGGAACAGCTAAGGGTGATGAGGATGTTGTCAGGACCCTTGTGTATGACTGCATGTCGTCTGAAGCATCTACACTGTACTGTACAGTATTGTGCTGTAATATTACTATACAAACACTACAAGTGTTTGTGCTGCATCAGTCCTGGGCAATCATTGAACAGTATAGATAAGTAAGGAATAACAGCCGACGAGGTGTTCTGTTATACGTAATTAATGAACGAGGTGGAAGCGTTACTTCACGAACGAGGTGGAAGCGTTACTTCATCGCTTATCACACGGTTGGCTATAAAGAATGAACGTCAGTTTAAAATATGGGCTATAACAGGTTGCAGCTAATTTATAAACAAACCTGTTCAGTTGTTGAACTACTTTCTTTTCAACGGTGGTTATTGCTAGTAAGATGATTCTATTGTAGCTGGCAAGTTCAACTGGCGTCTACTATCGTTGGCATGGGTACCATTCAAAAGAGCATTGGTATAGAATGCTAATGAAACTTTTTCACCAGATCTACTTCATAGGTGTGCAGTTATGAAGAATTAACGCACACCCTGCTAGCCAATCAGAATTCAGATAATATAGTATAGATTATTGTTCCAGGTTCATATGGTATCCTTGTAGTTGAGGCTCTATGCCCACGCACTGTATGTAGAGAGAATGCATTTTGCCAAGATAAATCGGCTTCATGTATTTGCGACAGTACAGTCAGCAGGGTAACAACTATAAAGTATTTTGGATGTTTACCCCTTTTCCCTTGAGAACATGATTCAAAGAACTGTAATATCTATTTGATGTCTGAGCAAAACAATCACATTTTGAAGGTTGCTAATCAGATAAGACTGTTTGGACAACTTCCAAGCCTGAGACTGACTCTGTGTGTGTGTGAGTGTGTTTGGGGGTGCAAGGGTTGCTCGCCTGCCTGTCACGCTGCCTCATTTGGAGATGAAAGCTGACAAATTGTGCTGTTTTGACAAGAAATCTATGGCTCTCATTTGCATTCCTCTTTTTCTTTCTCTCTCTCTCTCTCTCTCTCTCTCTCTCTCTCTCTCTCTCTCTCTCTCTTTCTCTCTCTCCCTCTTCCCCTCTCAGATCCCTCTCTCCCTGATCAGAAAGCCTTGTCACAATAGCCCCTTTGACTGGACCTCAGAGAACAATCACCATGGAGACTAAGGGGGACCTCTCACCAAGTCTGAATCTCTGTGCCTGCCCCAATCCACCCACCCTCCGTCCTCCATCCTCCTCCCCGAACACGAACCCCCGTGACCCCCATACCCCTTTTTTTTGACTCCTGCTCCTGTTTTTGCTGCGGCTCTGAGTACTGCCTCCGGGGCTGTTTGGAAAGGACAACAGATATTTACAGCGGACTTCCCGAGAGCCAGGTTATCCTCAGCAAAAGGTAGACAGCAGCGCCCGCTCTCTATCCTGAGAGGCTAGCTAGTGCAATAAATACCATTCCCATGGGAAAGTTTTTGGAGAAACGCATGAATGCCATGCCTCTCTGAAGCCAAAGAGAGAGAGAGAGAGAGAGAAAAGGAATGAGAAAGAAAGAGAGAGAGAGGGAAAGAGGTTTCCAGTAGAGCTCATAATGCCATTAATTGTGTGTGGGGAGACTTGGAGTGACGGTGCTCCTGGGCTGTGACAGGGAGCCCTGAGCAACACACTTCTCGTAAATCAGGTTTCCAGGCCGCTCTGCTGTGCTGAGCTCCACTCCGCTCCTATCTTCTCCTCTCTGCTTCTCTCCGCTCCTCTCTTCTCTTCTCCTCTCTGCTTCTCTCCGCTCCTCTCTTCTCTTCTCCTCCCCTGTCTTTTCCTCCCCTCTTCTCTCCTCTCCTCACTTTTCCTCTCCTCCCCTGTCTTTTCCTCCCCTCATCTTTCCTCTCTTCTCCTCTCCTCTCCTCCCCTGTCTTTTCCTCCCCTCTTCTCTCCTCTCCTCTCTTCTGCCGTAGCTGACTGTGAGTCTGTCCATCTCCCCTCAGGCTGTCTCCCGCCAGCAAACACCATCTTTCTCCAGCACACAATTGGTCTCTTGCTGTTTGTATGTGTGTGTGTGTGTGTGTGTGTGTGTGTGTTTACATCAAATTCTGCTCCTCTGTCTCACCCCCCTCCTCTCTCTCTCACACACATACACACACACACACTATTGCTCTCATTCTTTCATTCTTTCTCTCTCTCATGTCTCTCTCAAGTGTCATAAAATAAAGGGGAGGATGAAAGACTTGCACCATGCTGACGTGCTTGGCGCATCAGCAACCGACCCTAGCCCCTCCACACACACACATACACACACACACACACACACACACGCACACACACCAGCCCCATCTATAAAAAGATAAACAAGGACGAGGCCTCTAAAGGGTCTGAGTCATCAGAATTGGTCAACACCAGCGTGGCTGCGCTCAGATCCCAGAGCAGCCAATCAGGCGGCCCAGCCAGTTAAGACAAATGATTTGGTTGAGTTTTAGCCACACTAGGCGTGGGAAACGGCTTCGTTTCTCATAAAAAACACAGCCTGTAAATTATTCTTCAGCTTCAAAGGATGACAACACACGAACACACACGCACACAAACACACACACACACACACGCATGCTCGCACACACATACACACACAGACATGCAAATGAACGCGCGTGCGCACACAAACACACTCACACGCATACACACTTAAAACACTGAAGTGTTTATGTTTGTGAGTGTTACTGCTATGACTTGTCAAAATGTGTAACCCAGTCCTGTAATTTCTTGCTCCTCTCTCCTCTTGCCAGAGTGCATCCAAAGCTCTCAACTCCTATCACTTTCTATTGAAAACCAGATCCGGCAAGGCCTCCGCTTCCCTCTCCAGACATGGCCACTGCTACTTGGAGACTTTAGCCAAGCCTTTTAGATTCTTCGGTGTCATAAAGGGGGAAATAACCTAGTAAAGGGCAAGCCTGACCGGGTCAGTGAAATGCACATGACCACAAGAGTACTGACCAAAGAGTCTGTACCTGTTAGCCTGTTAGCCTTTTCTTATTTATTTATTTTACAGTAATGGAAAAACTAAATGCGGTCACACAACAAAATGCTTGATTGAAAGTTAGAGTCAGTTTGTGAGGGAATTTGTGTCAAAGATCTTCAGTCTTGATATTTTGTGTTGGAAACACGGCTGTGCTCCCTCTCTCTCTCTCTCTCTCTCTCTCTCTCTCTCTTTCTCACACACACACACACACACAGACCACCACCACCTCCATGTCCACTAGCTACCAGTATGCTCTCTCTCAGGCCTCCCTCGGTGGTGGTCTCCTGGTCTCCAAAGGTAATTGATTAGGGGTGGAGGGTGAGCCACAGGGCTTGGTGGGAGTTCAGCAGGGGTTGCCAAGGTCACTGCCTCCTCCTTTCTCCTCCTCCTCCTCGCTCTTACTTTCTTTTTTTCGCTTTTTTTTGACCCCTCCCTCAACCACCGAGGGACTCCGCAAATATTTGGATGGTTTGGGCCAATTTTCAAGTCATTTGCAAACAGGAAGTCACAACAGATACAAATAGAGACTGTTTAGGTGCAAGGGATGTTGAAATTGAAGGCTGAAGTAGGGCACCCAAATGAAGTTTGATTAGAGAGATTTGGCAAGCGGGCAATAAGACCGTCAGGCTGATGGAATGAAAGATGCTGACATCCTGTATTTTATCTTTAAGATAATATTGTATGTGTCGAAGTCAAGTCTCAATTTTTTTCCCAGATGAAAACCACCGATATCTCATGAAACAACCTACGCTGTTACTGCAAAAAAAAAAAAAAACTGCATCGCGGAAGTTGTTTTGCGTCAACATGTCAACAAATCAATGTAGAATTTTGTAATTGTTCCTCGTCAACTGTGATTAATGGCCACTGCAGACCCTCTTTATTTTCCTGTGAATTGGTGACATTCCTGTGGTAGCCGGCAGGCAACGACGTTCTTTAACCACATTAAGTAAAGCCAATTACCGAGAGACAGAGAGCGAGAGAGAGAGAGAGAGATCAGGAGCCAGAGCACGGTTTGCCTGGGCCGAGGACTGTGTGGGGAACAGCAGTCTGCCGGACCGAGACAGAGAGAGAGAGAGAGAGAGAGAGAGGGAGGCTTGCTTAGTAGGCTGTGTGCATGTGTGTGGAGGGGATATTTTTGTGTATGTGAAGGTGTGTGGTATGAGTGTGAAAGTCAGTTTGGAAGTGTGTCTGATTGGCGATGTCTCTGGAGAAGTGAGTGTGTGTGTGTGTGTGTGTGTGTATGTGTGTGTGTGTAAGCCTGGAGTGCCTGAATCATGCTAGCTCTGACCACTGCCGTGGTGTGACAGTGAACAGGACAGACCTGACTGTGGAAACACAAGCGTCAGACACACACACACACTCTCTCTCTCTCACACACACACACACAGGAAATGTTCAATATGTCTGAGCATGTTCAAATCATGCCGGGGCTTCCTTTTTGCGAGGAGCCTGCTCTCTTTCTCTCCTTTTCTCTTTTTTGCCTCTGCCCAGTGTTGGCCCAGTGTTGGCACAGAGTTGGTCCAGTGTTGTTCTTGGCTGCAGCCCTGGGCCTGTTTCAGGATCTACCACTCTCTGGTGGTGAGAGCAGTCAAGACATACGCAAAACACACCCAACATGAGACACAGAGACAGATGGAGAGAGAGAGGCAGAGAGAATGAGAGAGAGAGAGAGTGTGAGTGAGAGTGAGAGATGGAGACCTAAACCAAGACCCTGTATGTTCCATGTCATAGAAGTAGAGAAAAAGAGCAGGAACAAGACAGGAGAGAGGGAAAGAGAGACCAAGAGGGATAGATAGAGGCAGAGATTAGAAGAAGAGTGAGGAGAGAAGAAGAAGAAGAAGAAAGAGAGAGAGAGAGAGAGAGAGAGATACAGGACAACACGTTAACTGTGGGCCCTATAATAGCCCAGTCCTGCATTTGGCACAGTCAATCTCTCCAATGGAGCTGTCCTGCAGCGCCAGTGATCTGTGTGGCCTTGAACACACCGTGCTTGTTCCCTTCATCATGGGAATCATGGGCCCTCCTGCGCTGGGCTTCACATGGCCTCTCGGGCTGAGTGGGTGGACATGCTGTGTTTCACCCGCAAGGACTGAAGAAGAAACTTGGCCGAGCTGACAATAGGCAAACGCGCAGGCATGACTTCGTGTCAGATCCTTTTTCACAAGTGTCGGCTTTCGCTGGAAACGCAGAGTACATGTGAAAAAGGGAGACTCTCTCTCTCTGATCTCCCCGAGTGCCATGCCAACTTTTCTTCAAAATGTTGTTTTGAGTATATCCCGTAAAATAGGGATTATACAGAAAAATGATATCTGTGCAAATATCAGATCATGTCATCTCGCCATGTCTGCCTCACCAAACACCAGATGAGAAGCATTTCGTGTGGTTCAGCCGAGACCAAACTCATGAGACGAAAATGCTGGAGAAAAAGTTCCAGGCAGGCAGCTCTCTTTCTCTCTTTCTTTCTCTCGGTTGGATTCCCCCTTTTGTCCTGGGAGTCTGCAAGCTCTCGGTTTCTGCGCTCTAGTGACACACAGTGGTGAGACATACACACATACAAATGCACATAACACACACACACACACACACACTGACACATACACACACACACACACTCACACTCACACTTACACGCACACACACTCAATAAGGTCTGACATGTCATCCTCCCAGATGCCCAGCCTTGTCCGCAAACATGACCCAGCCCTGAGATACCATCTCCAACAGCAGCTTAAGGGGGTGATAGTCAGGAAAGGCTTCATTCACTGGGGCTTACAAACGTGAGCTGCTGTCTGGCTTTATTGTCTAGTCTATCCCTCAACTGACTCACTGGCTGAATCCCAATATCTCCCCTAAAGCCTAGACCCTACCACCTCATTGGCTTAACCGATATGAATCAACATCATGATTGGCTGCTTCATGCCAGTGAAGTGAAAGGGGTAAGTGTTAAGAGTTTAAGGCAGACATTGGGATTGAGCCAGTGTCTTTCTTCTGCCTTTCACTCAGGCTTGAATCAGCAGGGATGACTCCCGGCATGTCCTAATGAGCAATAGCACTGCGCTTCAGCCAACACACACACCCTTTTACTTACTTCATGAGAATCAAAAAATCTCCACTTTTTTACTATAATAAGAGTGTGGCATTACTCCATAGGCTCAAGGTCTGTTTTCCACATAAAATGTGAGTGCTTGTGTGTGTGTGTGTGTGTGTGTGTGTGTGTGTGTGTGTGCAAGGAAAGTACATAGAGACAAGAAGCTTATATCCCACTAAGTGACCCACGGAAAGACCACTGTTTTCACCTGCATTAAAGCCTAGTCGACATTTCACTGTGAAAATCAGAGGCTTTGTGTAAAAGACTCAGTTGCCCATTATCTTTTACAATTAGGTATTAATTCAGTCATAACATATTAGAGTCAAAAGAAAAGCACCCACAGTAAACGTTCCACCTGACCCACCAGAGAAAATGGCTCCTTTTAAAAACTACATTTATTTTATGAGCTTGGAAAAAAACACTCTCAATTGTCACCCTGCAGTGCAATGTGAAATGTGTACATATGACAGAGAACTGGCTAAAGCATTATATTATATTATATTAAATTAAACTATATTATGCAAGTTTATTTTCAACTAGCAAATGGGCTATTTATTTAGTGGTGCTATTTGAACTGAGTATCAGTACATTAGTATGGAGAGTCCTAGCTGTGCAGGCTTGCATCAGCTTTACTACTGTAACAATCTATTCCTTCATTGGATAATGATGGACAATGCCCATATCCCCTCCCACCCCTTAGTTCTGTTAATCTGACGAAGACCTTCATGGTCGAAATGTTGTTTGTCTCATAAATCACTGAGAGCAGCAGCAGCAGTGTGCAGGTATACCTTCTTTTTCTTTTATAGGCCGAATGACACCACGGAATAAATAGCTTATTTGCTGGTTTGCATCAACTTCTCTGGTCCAACCCGTCACTCACATTGATTGTGAATTCCCAACATTACTTCCTGCTTCCTGCATGATAATAATTGATGATATAGCACAGCAGTAGTGTTGCTCTATACTAGCCCAGGCTTGTCCATACTTCCTACTCCTTTGTTGTGTAAATACGGTTGGTTGTTGGTTTCAAAACGTAACGCTTTTTCCTCTGCTCATTGAGTGGACCGTCCATGCGGGTGGCGGAGACAGACTTAGATCTCAGTGAAATGAAAATGAGCTGCGATGCAGGCGAGTGGTTCCAGGCAGTATGCGTGCAGTGCACTAACATTTTCAAAGATATCTAAAATGTACCACAGCGCACTTTGTCTATAATTTCAGGTCAGTGTTGCTGTTTCATCTAAACCACCATCTTTTATCCCAGACCGCTTCAGCAGAGAGCATAGTCTGCGCTACTTTACATATCAAAAGCCTTTAATTAAAACTGCCATTCATTCTCAAGTATTCACCTGACCCACTGAGAGACCAGCGTTTCAACCGTCTTTCATGGCACTGCTAAGCAACAAGTCATAGACACTATGAGCACTGCATGCAAGGGCCACACACACACATACACACACACACACACACACACACACACACCTCTGTGCTGCGGCGATGCAGAGCGCTTGTTTATTTCTCTGCGGCGTGGCAAGAGCATGGTGTTTGTGGTAAGACTCGCAGATGCACTTGTTTATCGGGGCAGATTAACCATGATCCGGCCTGTCTCTGAGGCGTAGACAGGGTTCGTGGTGACGCTTTTTCTCCTGGCATGACTGCCAAGCCGGGGTAAGTAAGTAAGTAAGTCAGGTTAAGCGAAGGGTGACCATGGATGGCATGGGCGGCTCACCAGTGGAGTTGGATGGGGGCCACTTGCGGAGACGATCGTGGAAAGACAGGACAACGCAATTCGCTCAAACAGTGTTCCGCTGCTTTTCCTGTGTCAAGGCCCAGGAAAGAGACTGGGACACGCTTTGCTATCGGGACGGGAGGGATGAAAACCTCATTGCCGGTATGACTGAGGAGATGGAAAATGTTCACATCATTGTGGAGGACTTGGGGCTCATCAACCCGAGCTTCATCTTATCCACAGATGATAGCCAGGTGGAGGAAGAAGAGGAGGATGAGGGGGGTCCCACGCCCACGTGCGCCATGGCGCGTTCGTCCAGCTCGGTGTCCGTGAGCCAACGGGCGGCGCGGAAGAGAAAACTGGCCCCGCTGTCGTCTCTTCCCCTCCAGCCGCGAGCGGCCCTCGGCAGCGTCAACAGTGAGGAAGACTCTCTCTTCTTCGGCGGCGGTGGTGCCAGCAGCAGTGCGGGCACCAGCGACGGCGGCCTGCTCACGCCTCCCGTCATCAACCTCATACCCCCCACGCCCTCCGACGTGGACACCGCCGACGACGACCAGTTCTTTGACATCAACTCGGAGGAGGACAGCTTGGCGCTGACGTCCGGCAGCGAGGGGGTCGGCAGTGTGTGCAGCCTGGCCACCGCTGAGCTGGAGGCTTATGAAGACAAAGAGGGGAAGGCGGAGGAGCAGGTCACAGATCAGGACAAGCCCGAGGGTGATAATGTTGATGAAGCGGAGGACCGTCCTTTGTCCCCTCCTTTGGCGAAAGAGACAGAGGAGACAGACAAGGAGACGGCGTCTGTGTCAGAGGCTTCTGCGGTCGAGAGCCGGGCGGAGAGGCCGTCGCCGAGTTTTCTCCGGAGCACCTTCCAGGTGGCTCCTCTACCGGAGTACCCCAGAAAGAGTAAGCTTTCAGCCCCGCTAAAACAGCCCAGCATTGCTCATGCAGCTGGAGAACATCAAGACCACACTGCTAATGCCCTTTATTGCTGTGAGTGGGTGTGTGTGTGTGTGTGAGTTTGTGTGTGTGAGAGAGAGAGAACTCTTGAGGCTGGCATTTTACATCTATTGTTGGGTCCAAATCTTTCTTGCTGATTTCTGTTTGCAGGGAGTCTCAACATAGGGATTAATCTCCTGCAGTTTACCGAGCACAACCTAGGTGAGTGAGCTCTGAATCGTGTTTATAATTCTCTCTAATGTTTCAAAGGCAGTCATCATCAGAGCACAGAGAACAGTCAGCCAAACCCCTCAACTGTATAGTCGCTGAAACATTAGAACATTTCAATCTTGTGGCTCTTAGTGCTTTATCCCTCTTGACGTTTTCCAACTGGCCTAAAGTACGGATGCGTATCATCTACGTATTACTGACAGACTAACGGAGAGAGATTCTTTTCAGCGGTGTTGGATGGTGTCAGGAGACGCTAGACATTCATGGTTATTGCTTAGAGTGCTTTTCTTGTGAAGTGGTAGGCAAGGTTTGAGACGAGACACAATACACACAATGTGGCCATTATATCGAAGCGTGACTCAGGTGCTCCTGCCTTCCAAGGCTGCTTCGGGGATTTTCCCCTACCTTTTCAGAGATGCAAGAATGTGTATTGTGTGGACTGGACGGGAGGGACCGAAAGAGAGAGAGAGAGAGAAAAAAAAAACGACGATGAAAAGTGAATACTGTGCGATTCCGTTTGAAAGAGGCCAAAGAATAGCATCCATCTCCGTGACTTGTGTGTCCTAACTGGGACACCGGTGTGTGATGGCTCGCCGGCACAAAGGCTTCTGTGCCGAGGCGGAGGACTCCCACTCGGACCATTGTTCCGGCCGTTCCCTTGTGTGCAGCCGGGCGGCCGGTTCCCAGGCATCGGGTTCCAGTGACTCAGCATAGAGCGGCATGACTCCATCACAGACCCACCTCTCTCCTCTGCTCTCCTCTCCTCTGTTCTCCCCTCCACTCTCCTCTCCTCTCCTCTCCTCTCCTCTCTTCTCCTCCGCTCTCCTCTCCTCTGGCACAAAAGGCCGCCTTCCCACTCCAAGAGGCCCAGAGCTCACTGCTTGGGCTGACACACAGTGCCACCACAATGACAGCTATACTCTCCATGATGGCAATACTAGAAGAACTACGTGGCAGTTTTGAACTGCTGCGTATTTGTTTGTTTGTGTGTGTGTGTGTGTGTGTGTGTGTGTGTGTGTGTGTGTGTGTGTGTGTGTGTGTATGCATGTGTGTGTGTATACATGCATGCATGTCTTGAATGTGATGTGTGTTCAATAGAGGAGCCACAAAAGGTAGAGTGTGACATACTGTAGTACTAGTTGGTTTGCATTACTGTAACTTGGATTTTGCAACAGATTACCACAATCTGATAGCCTAGCTGCGCTAGCCTCCAAATCAAATTGACGTTGGAGTCTAGAGACTCGTCATTGGGAGGGAAGGTGGGCTAAAAGGTTGTCATTCAAAGCATTCATCAAATCAAATCATTCATTAGACTCTGCACTTCACAGTGATTTGTCGGCCAGTCGTAGGAGTAGCCCTATGAAAAGTCACTAGACGTCCCCGGCAGAGAATTACGTTTGTTGGCATTAGGGGCGTATAGCGTGGCTAGGCTAACAATCTGGGCTTGAGATTGGTCTTAATAAGTAGCTGCCATCTTCTCTGACATTTACTGTACCTGGGGTGGGATCAAGGAATGTAGATAAAAATGCTTCTTTTTGTTGTCTCTTGATTTTAGGTTTGGGTGTTTAAGCCCACTCTTAATCACAGCAGGGATGAAAGCCTGATTTTGATTGGTTCTCAATATCTCAGGCAAACAACATGAAGTGCAAATATGCCTGGTGGCCATTAGTGAGCTGCAGAATGAAATGAAATCCCTCACAGGATCAGATCAGCGTGAGTTTTCCCAGGCTAGGTTTGCATGTTAACTTATATCTAGACAACATGTTGGTTTCTTTGCACTCTTTGCACACTGTTATGTCTAGGTTATGTTGGATGATTCAACTTTTAAAAGCACTATGTTGCACCTTCCTGTGAAAAGTGGGCCATAGACTTATAAGGGCGGGAGTGGGGGGTGGGGGGGGGGGTGCAGCCCTGGGGCAAAGCTGAGGCATCTGTCGTCCGTCCTTCTCCTCACTTTTTGCATGTGACTGAGCGTTCCCATAGTTTAAGAGGCTAAAATACTTCCTGTCTGTCGTTCATTCTGTTTTAGCCTTTTGTCCAGTCTTATGAATACCAACCAGCTTTCACTTTGCTGACCACATTTTATCCTTGTTAAATACAGTCAATATGGCTATAAAAATTCATTTTGAATTTCACTGCTGTTTTTGCACTAAAATAAGAATTCCTTTGCTTCCATGTGTGAAAATGGCCAGCGAGCAGCGGCTCGGCAGCGTCAGGGGAAACAGCTGGCAGCGTGTGGAAACGCCCGGCCTCTTCCCACGATCTCCCATGCAGGCTCCTCTCCTCCCTGACCCGCAGAATACCAACTGCCCAGGCCGATCCCTGGCTGCAAACCTTCAGTTTAATAGGATATGTGTCTGACTGACTGGCGTGTGGGTGTTTGTGACTTAGTAGAAGTAGTGTAGAAGTAGTCTGAGTGTGTGTGTGTGTGTGTGTGTGTGTGTGTGTGTGTGTGTGTGTGTGTGTGTTATTTTCCTCCTGGGTTCTTATTACAGTGTGGTTCAGACATATAAAGAGCGCAGATCTGCAGTTTCAGCCACATGACTTAATGCTAGTGTGCCCCTGATAGATAATCTAACCAGAAATACTGTGTGTGTGTGTGTGTGTGTGTGTGTGTGTGTGTGGGTGGGTGGGGGGGGGGGGGGGGGGGGGGGGGGGGGGGG
>JASCQY010000031.1:1165463-1176891 GCA_030264315.1 Sardinella tawilis
TGTGTGTGTGTGTGTGTGTGTGTGTGTGTGTGTGTGTGTGTGTGTGTGTGTGTGTGTGTGTGTGTGTGTGTGGTTATTTATTCATGTCGGGGGCGAAGCATTTGACTGAGAGGCCTTGTCCAGACTGCTTCTCTCAGAGCTTGACCTACACTGACTCTTCGCCATTACTGAGATTTTCCCTGAACTCACAAGGCTCTTTGCAGCTGACATCCTCTCCACCCCACCACCACCACCACCACCACCTACACTCCCCCCACCCCACCCCACCCTCGACTGGACCCTGCACCGGACAGCTCAGGCCCAGGGATCCACTAATGACAGACCATGTGTGTCTGAGGATCTCTGCAGCTCACTTTCCCACATGAATGGTTTATTTGTTTGTTTTTAAATGATGATGTCCCTTTTATACTCAACAAGACCTAACTTGCGCAGACATAGTTCTTCCAGAGAGGGTAAGAGCGGAGCAAGAGGAACAAGCGCATTTTTGCAAGGGGGAGGGGGGGGGGGGGGGCAAAAAAACCCATTATGCAGACAAAAGTTAAGCTCTCATACGCTAATACAAAAGATCAGTTAAAAGTTTATATTGTGACGTGCCGACTTATGCTGACGGGAACTATTCACGTTTGCTCTCGTTGTAACATCTTATGTTCTTGGTCACTCCATTTCATCATCTTTGGTTATACTGCAGATGTGTTTTAGCGCAAATAGCCTGGGGCTACATAATAATAAAAAAAAAGACTAAGTAAGTTGGTGGAATAGAGTGGAGTGGATTGGAGTGGAGTGCACAGCAGGGAGAAGGAGATTTCCAGGGGAAGTGACATTGTGAGGTTATGAGTGAGTCTGTGGTTAGAGTCCCTGCTACTGAAATATTCCTATCCTGCAGGGCTCTCCTCCTCGGTGCATATTACCAGTAGCAGTACTGTGCAGTACACTTCATCCCTTTCTACCGTCTCGGCTTTTCAGAAGTGTAATTAGTATTTCAGATGCAAAGCTAATCGCTTTAATCTGTTTTGCATTTCTCTTTAATACTTCTAAAACTCAGGTGCGTGCCAAGACCGCAGCGAAGGAGAGATTGTTTTTGATGCATTTAAGAATATCCATCAGTCTTTGCCTGTCCGTCTGTCCACTGTGTCCCAAGCATTTTTGGATCATGGCCATAAACAATATTTCAATAAATAGATTACTAAAATATGAACTTCAAGGGATGTCTGGGATATTGAGTTAGCCTGAGAGGTTGACTCATGTTGCTCATAATTAGCCCCAAGCCGAACAAGGTCAGCACACAGACTTATGAAAGACAAATAGATGGACATATTAGGACGACAATTCCCAGCCCTTGATCACTTCGGAGCTCACTATGAAAGGGCAGAGCTGCAGAGAGAGAGAGAGAGAGAGAGAGAGAGAGAGAGAAAGACTTTCCTCTCATAGGCTCAGCAAAAAAAAAAAAAAAAAGTGTTTGTGGGAATGTCTGAATGTCTGTTTTCTGTGGGAAACCATTGGTTGTCACAAAAGTATGCCATCGACCAGCCAGACCTTCATATGTCCTTTCGAGGTTGCCGAGGCGACCGTGGCCACAACATCTAGTTCCACTGAGGCAGACTACCATGTGTGGACAGGTCTAAGGGTTCATGACACGAACTTATCCTCTCCAAGCAGGCCTCGGAGCCAGAGATCCTGTTGGGACATGATGCAAAGCCTGGGTGTGACAGCAGTGCAGTGCTGGAGCCTACCACTAGATTGCCTTTCCAATCAAGGGATAAATTGACTGACTAGTTCAACAACAACAATGAAAAAAGGAAAGAGAGAGAGAGAGAGAAAGAGAGACAGAGTGAGAAGGAGAGAGAAAGTATTTGCCAGAGGAGTGGACACCAAATATGGTATCTGGATATGACAAGTCCAAGTTTGAGGCTAATATTTTCCCATGTTGGTTCAACACTGGGCTTGTTTGGTTTCCCAGAGAGGGTCTCAGTGACCCAAAGAGAGGCTGGCCTTCCACGCTGCCAGTCTTATTTTTTCCATCAGCCCATGGCTACTGTGAACTTCCTCCTGACATGCTGTTTTGCTTCTCTCTTGTCCCTCAGATGATCTGAGCAACAAGGATTCCTGCAGCCATGATTTACTGAAGGCACAGCTACAACTGTTCCCCCTCAGCACTAAGATGGAGGCCTTTCTCCACCAACGGGTGAGGCCCACAAAAACGACAAGCCACTACGACACCAAAACCAACAAACTCTGTGTGCTCGTTTATTTCCATATTTATTTGTGATTTTAACATTCGTTTAATGACTTCCTGATTGACTGAATCCCAATGATGTCTGAGTCCTGGGCCAATCGTGTAGTTGATTCATGCCAGTTAAGTTTTTGAGGGTTCAGGGCTGAGTGAGGACCTACAGTAGAGTAGGGAGGACATTGGGATCTAGCCATAATGACACAGCAGTGGAGTGGAGCACAATGCCATGTCTGTCTGTATGTATGAGTGTGAAACTCTGTGTTGGATGATGGGGTGACTTCATCTGGCTGGTCCTGCCGTTGCGTGTGTGTGCGTGCTTGTGCGTGCGTGCGTGTGTGTGTGTGCGTGTGTGTGTGTGTGTGTTTGTGTGTGCGTGTGTGTGTGTGTGTGCGTGTGTGTGTGTGTGTGCTTACAGAGACCAGCTGCTCGGACATGCAGCCTGGGAGAGACGGTGCCCAGAAGCCACACCTTCCATGCCATCGGCCAGGGGGATGACAATTTGCCAGAGGATGAAGGATCTCCAAGGCAACGGCGGATAACTGTTGGTAATGAAGTCACTGTTGCCATATTGCAGAGTGTTGCATACTTGGCTCACAGCACAAGTCTGATAAAGTTCATTTGAGCTTCAACGTATATGCTTAGCTCATGCAAGTTATGTTGCATGTTGTTATGTTTGAACAAGTTAAAAATCTAATAAAAAAATAGATAAATAAATGAAAATAAAAATAAAAACTTAAGTTAAGGCATACATGGCTGCGGTGTCCATACCACATTTGGATTCGAATGCCCACAAATGTGACTTTACCCATCTCTCCCTCCCTCCCTCTCTCTCTCTCTCTGTCTCTCTCTCTCTCTCCCTCTCTCTCCTGCACCCTCTTAACAATCATCATGAAAAGACACAAACGCAGATGAATAAGTATTCAATAGTGACAGAGAGCCTGGTTTTCAGAAGGCTCCACTCTTCACTTGAGAAGTATGAGAGGACTGTGTGGGAAAGTCACTGTTGCCTTTGGGCCCAAATGGCCCTCACTACACTAATTAGGCCTTGCTGTTTATTGTTGTGCCTCTCCTGTCCTCAAACTGTTCAAACACCATCATTCATGCAGTGGATTGGCTAAACCCACCATCTGATTGAAATTCTCTGAGGACAAGAGGTGTGTCCAGAATGTTCTGACCCAGTTCGACCACAGACTCATTCAGGGTGGCACAGCATTTCAGCATTTCTTGAGGTTTGGTTACCTCTAGATTAGAAGAACGAACACTAAGGAACTGGCACTTTTACACCATTTTAGCCACATTTAGCCACCTGTTCATGACGAGTATATCATCTAGTTTATATCATACAGTATACTATTATGTCATCCTCCCATTTATTATGTTAAGAGTAGTAGTAGTAGTTTCTGTCTGTGAAGAACTGCTTATCACACAGCTTATCAATCTTTATTCCAATAGTCATACTGTACTTTGGTGCAAAGCCTGTGAAAATACTAAAAAAAAAAAAACTAGTTTTTATTCCAGTGGTTCTTTTTGTTCTTACAAGCCATTAATGTTGCCTGTTAGCTAGTTAGACTGTCAGCTTCAGATATAATCAATTGACTGTACTTATAAAACCCCTTTGTTTTGATGACTCCTGTGCATTGCCCTGTGTTAATAAACTATACTGTGCCAATAATGGAGCACATAGAACTGGAACAAATCAAATAATGCCAATTGTGTTGAAATAGCCTACTGACATGATTACAGATGATTGCCAGAAACAATTGTGTGCCTTTTATTCTTTTCCAGCATCTTATATACCTCAATCAAAAGACCAAAATGGAAATTTTGCTGGAAAGGTAAGATTGCCTTAACTAATACCACATGTGCAGTACAGTAGGGCACCAAAAGCTGACTTATTTTTGACTGTACAGTTTCATGTCATTTAAGTAATATGATGCCCACACTGGAGGTCTCGGCTATGAAAAATGATGACAACTATGTGTGCATTGTCTGTCTTTAAGTACCTCAGTGCTATCAGTCTACGCATTTCCGAAGAGCAGACGGTCAAATTTGGCATAATTAGCTGGCCTTGATGGGGCCTTGCTTCCCCCTATGCATTTCCACATGCCCTTTGACCTACACTTTATGTCATCTACTTATGTTGATAACAGAGAGCACCAAATTGACCAAAGCCGTGCAGAGTCAGTGGAATTGGGCAGCGGGCGTATTTGTCAGTGAAATTGCTCCCTAACAACAATCTTTTCTTTAACGATACGCTCCACCACTATGCATGAACATTCACCAGGGTCTGGCCTGTGGCCAGACCACACAGTCCTGATCAAATGGTTTCTCGCGCCGCTGGTTGCCTTTGCCAAGTATTTTTGGCATGGGACATGTTTTACAGGAGATAAAAATCCATTTCAGTTATTAAATGCTGTGTAAGGCATACAACTGCAATTGGCATGATCTCTTGTTCCCCTTTTTACAGTGGAATATGCAGCTGGCTTGATACTGTACAGCATGCTATTGTTTTTAACTCTAAGACTCATAAAGAATCAGTGTGATGGTGAAGATTATATGATGCTCCCTTAAAACTTTTTGAAATTGATTGTTGACTTTGACACTTCTGGATATGTATATACTGTACATATATATGTATTTGTGCGTGCATGTGCATGTGTGTGTGTGTGTGTGTGTGTGTGTGTGTGTGTGTGTGTGTGTGTGCAATTATGTACAGTAGGTTTATGTGTGTAATTATCTATCCCTGAACATGCATGCCTGTTGTATGTATGTGTGTATGTGTGTGTCTCCCTATGACCTTCTCTTTCTCTGGGTTAGTGTGTATGTGTGTGTGTTTGTGTGTGTATGTGTGTGTGTGTGTGCGGTGTGTGTGTGTGTGTGTACAGTATGAGTCTGGGGCGTAGGCTCATGCACGCCTGTCTGCTGACCACGGCTTTTGGGATTTTCTGCTGCAGGAGTCGTTGCACGGGCCGCGGGCCAAAGCTCTCGCCGAGCTCAACACGGAGGAAGTTTGCCAGTGGTTCAGCAGCATCGGCCTCCACCAATGCCTGCCCCTCATTAGAGGTAAAGACTTTGCCACCTCCCTCCTCCCTCTCTCTCCCTCTCTCCATCCCTGCCTCCATCAGTCAAGGGGAAAGGCCCCAGTGGCTTCTCTCTGCTCAGGCCAAGGGAGGGACCCGCTGGCCCTGGCCCCGGCCTCTCCCTGGCTGATGGTCTTCTCACCAGAGTCATTTGAACGCACTGTTTGATCTGTCACACTGCAGGCGGTATGTGTGTGTGTGTGTGTGTGTGAGTGTGTGTGCGTTTGTGTGTGGGCGCTCGCCAGATTGCTGGCTGGGCCCCCACGACTGTGATTGCTTGGCAGGGAGGGGGACTACCCACCACAACTCGCGGGGCAGTCAACACTTTCCACATTATGCGAAACATTACATTTTCAGCCCTTGGTTTGTAAACAGAGTTGTAAACCCTGTTTTGAATATTTGGAGTTGATGTATACTGTAAAAGATTTATAATCTGCAACAGGAACTGAATTTGCTTGGCTTGTTATTCATGTTGTTTACAAAAATGGTAGAAAATGTTCATTAATGTCTAGATGCAGGCTCACTGTAGGACTTTGATAAGGCATATAGTTTGCCTGATATGTGGTATAATATGATTCATGGACAAATCTGGATAAATGAACTCATGGTAAGAGACAAACGTCCCAAAATCATAGTTGTTTGGCAATGTTTTGTCCAAGGTTAATACAGCCTTAGAGTTGGAAAGTTTATTTTAAAATCCCATTGTGTCTCCTAAGCCCTAAGCCAAGAACCCTAAAAGATGAAATTGTGTGTATTGGCTTCATGATAAGCTAACTGATGGCAGTTAACGCTTTGAGGGTTCTAGGGCTTAGGGGTTAGGGGAGCATCAGGATTCAACCATTAACTTCCTCAGGCTTACTGCAACATAACCACTAAATCAATAAACCACAAACCTGACTACTGTATGTTACAGGAGCCCATCTGAGTGGGACTCACATTGCCTCTATTGACCTGAGCACCCTTGAGCTTCTCCAGGTCTCCGATCTGGATGACAGGGAGAAGCTCCTTTCCGCCATTTATGAGGAGCTTCATCCACCGAACACGACCTCTCAGAAAGTCGACTTGCTTCTAGGTAAATATCGGCATGAATGCAGCATTCCTCCCCTCCCTGCTTGAGGAATGCTGCTCCATTGTACACTCCCAAAACCATTGCGCCATTAAACCAGACTTACGTGAGCCAAACAGCTGACTGAGCACAAAACAACTTCAGCTCTGTAGGATAGTATCTGGTTTGTCATGAATTAAATGAAGATGGATAGCGATGATGATGCTCACTGTCGTTTCTGACATTTTTTCCCCCCTCTCTCTTTCTTTCTCTTTTTCTCATAGAAGCATTTGGGCCACACAATGTTGAGAAGTTCACAGCTGCTCTTGTGTCCATGACCAGGTCCCAGTCCTCTCCTCATGTTAGCAATCTAAACCAGTGTTCGTTCAGGTTCAGGTAGGGGAAACGCATCATTTGGCTTCGCTCTTTGTAAAACGTAAACAAACGTTAGTTGACCTTGCTCTTGAAGCCTGAGGTTCTGTTTATTGTCTACAGGCATTGCTGCCTTTCTGAGCTTCTTCTTGTTTGTCATGGTTAAATGGCATCCAAATGTGGCGCATAATTGGTGTGGTACCATTTTGCCCATAAAGCCAGCTGTAAACGAAAACAGATTCAAATATGCTCATAATGTCCTAATATTCGACTTTGTACAAAAGGGCTCTTGACCACAAATATTGTGGCTGAATATGCATACCTATGTAATGATCTTGTTCCACAAGTATGGGCATTATTTACAAACTCTTCATTATACTATTAGCGATGTTTCTGTCTTCCTTTCGGCAGTAGATACATAACTTACAATGTAACTTAAGTTCTTTTTGTCAACACGACTTTAACTTTAGTTCCCATGAACCCCCATTTTTTTACATTTCTGCCACAGCTTGTAATATACTGTTTTTTTCTCAGACAAAGAAATGTTGTTGCCCAGAGAAACTCACAGCTAATTGAAGTTACAATCAAAGGTAACTCAAAGCAATAGTAAACTTAGCTGTGGAAAACATTACTGTATATACAACTTCCTTTGGCCAATAAAATGAATTAATATCATCATTTTTTACATCATTAAATGTTACTAAACATTTTCCTGCAATGAACAGTGTGTGCGTCGGAGCAGATTGTGCATCTTCGCACACCCAAGGACACAACAGTGGGAAAAGTACTGGAATCATGCTTGAGAATGCTCGGAAGTGAGGAGGTGAAAGACACCTTCATCTTGAAGATTAATGAAGGTCAGTTGACTTTCCAAATATGGAAAGTACATTTGATAAAGATTTTTTTTTTACCTTCACTTAAGAGACACTTAAAATGTTGGTCTTACAGTTCTACAGTTCTTACAGTTCATTTATTTAGCATTAACCTTTTCATTAAGCTGTAACACTTTTTGCATAAAAGTGATATTAGCCTGTCATAAGCGTGTGTCATGACCATGAATAACACCTTTTTAAAGTGTCATTCGGGTTTTTGTAATACAAAGTTGACACTGTTTCGGGGGTCAGACATGACAAAAACCAAATGACACTTTATGATAACAGTAATAAACTTTTTGAAGTGTCATTACATGTTAATGATACATGTCATGACATGTTTATGACAGGTTCATGTCACTCTGTTTGAAAAGTTACCCATTAATCTTCAAATATTCTGTAATGTATTTGATGCTAGTTTTGTTATTGCTTTCAATCACTGCACACATTTTTGTCATTGTCATTGACTCTGTGCAGATGAACTGCTCATGGAACAGCAAGTCGGGGATGTGCTAGGCTCAGACAGTCGACTCATAGAGCTTCTACTGTGTAAAAAGGTAATGGTTTCTATCCATGCTAGGGCAACACCCTTTATTGTACCTAATTAAGTTGTTGATTATATTGAACTTCATTCCCCTCCAGGGTTACTTCTTTACAACACAAAGGATTATTTTCTGCGACATGCCATACTGAAGAATGAACATCCATTATCTCTAATTTAGACAAGTTGCACAGGAAATGCCTCTTTTACTGCCTCAGATTCTCAAGTTGAAAGGCATCGCTGCTGCTTTTGTGAAAATGTTTTTGTTTTTTTTCATTTTTTACTGCTGAGACATGGGTTCAACTGCAGTGCAGTTACAGTGCATATGAAAGCAGCAGTCGTATAGGGTGGAAATTTTCCTGTAGATGGGTCCAATTAGGACAAAGCCTGTGCCTCGTTTCCACTCAGTGTGCAGCAAGGCACCTGTGGCCTTTGATGTGTTTCCTGCACGGCAGCTTGACCGTTTAAGACCACCGTGCGTGAGGCAAACAAGGGCTGCATTCAAAACAAACCGTCTCCCAGGGAAAAACAGCCATTTGCATGCATTGTCCCCCCTGAATGGGCTTTCACATGCAAGCATCTCTCTCTTCTTCAACAGGCCTAATCACGCTTCTGGTTCACATCATACAGGTGTGGCTGCACTGGCACTGAGAGGATGCCAGTGGGCGATGCCAATATTCCAGGCCCTGACTTTTATGTGGTTGTGCAACATTATGCCCTGACATGCAGAGTCATCTAATCTCCTCGGGGTTTCTCTCAATTCAGTTCAAATTACATTAACTAGATCTGTTTGTGTTCCATGTTACCTCGAGCAGTTCTGCTTGAATTTGCCCTTTCACATTAATCACGTAATTGAAAATGCTTTTGTCATTTAAATAAAAATCAATCGTCCATGAACTGGACAGAGCTCAGGTGCATCATTTGTCCTTTTGGCCCTAAAAACAAAGACTGTTTGCACTTTTCAAGGACAAACCGACACAATCTGAGCCTCCAGCACCAACCCTAACCCATCCAATCATGGACAACTGTGATGTAGAAAACCAAATCCAACGCTGCAATGATGAGAAACTGCAGGAGTTGAACCAACAGGTGGAATCCCTTCAGAATGTAATCTTGCAGGTAATATGTTCTCTTCATAAAAAAAAAAGTTTAAACCAGCATTATTATCCCATGTGGCCTTCTACAAGTGTTTGTTTTCGAATTTCTGTATGATAACGTACCCCTGACAGGTGAAAGTTCTCAGACACCCTAAGGCCATCATTAGCCACAGAAATTATAACATAAACAATAACACACACTGCCACCACATTAGGTACTCTCTGTGCTCTGCTTCACCTATTAGTGGTTTGTTTATCAAGAAGTTAATAGGCAACAGCATACACCCTTCAAACCCTATTGGCAAAAAGCCATAGCTTGCGCTGCACTTTGACAATGTTGTTTATGCCACAGGTTCAGGAGCTTCATCACAGCCTGGTGGCCTTCTGTGGCGAGCTGAAGAATATGGAGGCTGAGACTGACACAGAGGGCCTGAGCAGGGGCCACCTGCAGGAACGGCTGGTGCAAACCCAGAGCTCCCTGCAGGACAAGAGGCGGAGGCTTCAGACCCTGAAGGACAGCCTCAGCACCCTGGTCTCACACAGGACACACGGGTAAAGTAGGCCTAGAACACAGCTGCTGAGTTCTGATTGAATAGAGATCACAATTATTAAGTGGTGGGTTTTTTTTTTGGTTGTTCTTTTTTTTAGGTTACCCCTTTTTCAACTTTGTCTGAAATACAGTGCGAGTGAAAGCAAAAGCTGAGTTCTAGACAACTACTGTAGATGTTAGAAGTTGGAATGTTGGAATGTTAAAGAATCATCTAAAAAAAAACAGCCTACAGAGTAATTCAAAAGTCAGTCAAACACACACAGTAATGTGTCATGGTAAAGCAACGTGTTAACTAAAAAATTGTCCAGAAGTGAACAGAAGTCACAGTCTATACTTTTGACTGTCAATAAATGCTCTTAACCAGGAATCAATTTCCATGTTAAAAGTTAGAATTGCAAAAATCATTCCAGAACATCGTTCCCCTGGAGGAGAACAAATTGTATTCAAACAGCATAAGGAAAAGAAAGAAAAAAGGAAAAAAAGGACAGATCTTTCGCTGATAAAACCACACAGGAAGTATTGGAGCGGACACAGAAGCGTATATAATATGTTTTCCCAGCGCTGCTCAATTCAATCAGTGCCTTGGAGCAGGCCGGATTTATTGGGTGTTTTTGTTTGTACGCATAAGGCTCTGCAGATACCAGCCAGGCACGTCTAAAAATGAAACAAAGGGAAATCATTCCCCGCCACTTTGGGTCCCACATTAATCACCTGATAAGTAACTGAATACCGGACCTCCCTTGGGCACACACACATACTGCTCCAGCCGAGCCATTAATCAACTTTCCCCCGAGCACCAGGGGGAAACGGGCACAGATGTCCATATGAAGCCAATCAATGGGCCTTTGAATCATTTATACGCCGAATCCATCTCAATGTGGGTTTGATGTGTAACATTAGCGGAGGTAGTGTAGTTGCGAGTGATGTGCGTTAGGTTAGGACACTGAGTGAGCCAGTTTGACTCAAATGTCACGAAAGAATGGGTGGCGTCGGCAGGCACAGAGAAGAATAATCTGATACCTGTTTGGCTTTGCCAACTCTGCAGGAGGGTGGAGGTGCATCTGCTAGAGAAGATGAGACTCAACTGCCATGTGTTTCAAGAGGAGATCACCTTGGTTCACCTGAATCGCCAGTTGGCTAATCTTCAGGCTGCCCTTGAGGAGAGCCAAGCCAAGGTAGCATCACACAATCAAACATTTCATTTTGAGTCATGCTATTAGCATTAATATAATCCTTGAATGGAGGCATGAAATTTTTGTGAAGTCATGGCATTTTTTGTCATTTTAAAGTTATTTTACAAGTCTTTACAGTATGCATAGTCTTTAATAGAGTCTTCTTAGTTGACTAATATCATGTTTTTCACCCCATAAAAATATGCTGCAACTCATTAACTTTTTTTCCATGGACGAAAGCACATTGCAATGCATCTGGCAGTTAGCAGGCCTATGATCAAGACATGCGCTATCTATTAGCGGAACTTATTAGAGATTCCGTTTCTGGACATCTGTGACCGTAACCATGCCAACCGTTTTAAACACTTCTGACAAAAGCCATAAAGGTGGGAACAAGAGCTTGCGGGACCTCTGCTCGTGTGTTTACAGCTATCTGTATACATGTCCCAATGGGAGACTCCTTACCTAC
>JASCQY010000031.1:1176991-1196563 GCA_030264315.1 Sardinella tawilis
CCCCCCCCCCTCCCCCTCCACCCTCACACCCCCCCCCCCCCCCACCCCGCCTTCGCCAGTCTCTTTTTTTAATGTGGCTCTTTCATCCCAACAGAGGAGCCTAACGAGGTGCTATGAAAGGACACACGCGGCTCAGCTTTGAAAAGCCTCCGTGTCACGTTGCCGCCCCGGGGCTATGGTCTTTAGGTGCTGAGTTTGTGGGAAAAGCGGCCGTGCTAATGTTTGTCATATGACCTAATCAGAGTTAACGCGCGGGTCAGACCGTGGAGCAGTCTGGGAAACTAATGGAGCCGGGGCTCTAATAGGGAGCAGACTGCCGTTTATTTGCTCTAGATTACAGACAATAAGGAAATATTTCATCACTGGCTGAATCTCGAGGATCCAGCAAAGCTGGAGCACATCAGTGGCAGAGGCCAGAAGATGTCGGAAAGGAGGGAATGTGGTAGGAGGAGAGGAGAGGAGAGGAGAGGAGAGGAGAGAAAGACAATAAATGACGGAAATGATTTTGGCTGCCTAAAAGAAGTGGGTAGACACAGGAACTACAGACCAGCCTTGGAAGGAAATTGTGCAAAAATTCCCCGCCTCCTCCACCCCTCCCCTCCTTCCCCTCTTAAATGGACTCAAATTCTAAACAAGTACTCCTCGCCCGGCTCCTTATGTTGGACAGCGGAGGTACCCGTGGCTACGGAGCAGAGTTGGGTTTCACCCTTCCCATGGGAAAGGTGGTCGAGATACTGCAATTGTGGTCGAGTTCTGGAGCTCCCCGAAGTCAGCCCCACTTTGATTACTCCTTGGTCCCGGTGTCCTGACGGTGATTGTGTTGAATAGATCCGGTGGCGAAAAGATTAGAAAGCTAATACTTGCGGCAGGTCTTGGCCCGTAGCGGAGCGCATGATGATTCATAGGGTTAGCATTAGGCTGTGTACTATTGTGACCCAAGCCCATGCTAAACCCATTATTATATCTGACAGCGTAATACTTTTATCATCACTAGCAGCCACACTTCCCTAACTAACCCTGGAAGCCGTTCTCCTGCAGAACAGACGGCTTGGCTTGTCCCGGCTTTGTGTTACTTCCCTGGAGGAGGGAATGCCAAAAGGAAAGACAAACCCTCCATAAATAGGCCCTGTCTTTCTAGTCATTGAGTCATTAGACTGGCTAAATACAGTATAAAAGCAAATAACGGCTAAATGCCGTTCCTTTCACAAAGATTCTTGATTGTTGTCAGCACTATGTGACCAGCATGCCAAAGACTCTTTAGCCAATATCAGCTAATCAGAATTAGCCAAACACATTAAAATGTCATTTTGCCTCCTCGTACCTGCCTTTGGGTGTCTCTCCATAGCTCCGAAAGAAGATATTAACGCGTAGGCCTGTACATTCTTCTGGTTAATGACATGTGTCTGGACAAATGAAGGGCCCAAACATACTGTAAGGAGCGGGGATGAGACGCATGTTCTTTCCTGTGTGTTTCCCAGAAGGTATTTTGGCCAGACTTCCTCTATGGGATCCCCATCTGGCTTCTCTCTGCCTGGGCTGGGCTGCGTTGGGCTGGGTGGGCTGGGCTGGGCTGGTCTGTTCCTCAGATACCATGGCTGCAAGGCAAGCACATCACATGCAAGCAGAGGAGGCCTCATCTCATCCAGCTCTCTATCCTCATCACTCAGAAACCTGATAGCAGCAGACAGGCACACACAGGATAGTGTCCCCGCAATGCTTGTCAATGGGATGTCTTAGAAGCATCCTAAAAATGTAATTATTTCAGAAGTACATGAAAGGAATTAGGATTAACGAAAGTGGAACAGATCCTTTAAACAATATTAAATTTAACTGTAAAAATACATGTATATATTTTTGCAATAATGCAAAGAGCCCATCAAATGAAAAAAAAAGTGTGATGCAGAAATGTTATCTGCATAATTGGACCATTTTTAAAACAACATGTTCTAACAGGGCGAGGTGATGTGACATGCCTGATATTGACAGGTGAAACAGATTTTTCAGCTCTCTCGTATCCCCATCTAATAATAACAGTGGTTGGTGGCGCAAGCAGATATGGTTTGTACAATCCTCACAAGTACAAGGATATGTGCCTGCACTTGTCACCTAAGGTGGATTCAGGATTCAGGGAGTGTTCCTAGCCTGGCCGTAACCTCCTCCAGTGTGCTGGAAACAGGCTTGAGGCGGGATGAGAAGTCGACAGATGTTGCACAGAACACGAAACTCACCTGTGCAGAGGGACACCATGTGCCTGATCTGGCCTCTTTAAGATTGATGCAAACAATTGCGTTGAGGCAGTTACTTCTTCTGAAGAATTTCCCTCAGGTTCAACAGGAGTAAGACACTGGCAAGTCTGTGAAGAAAAAACAAACATTTGTGTTTGAAACATTCCTCATTACAACTACCTGACACTGTCTGTGTGTCTGTTAAATCAGGAATGCTTTTATTTAAACACTTATCTTCACTTGTGTTGGCAAGTAGAGAGCACATGTCCCTTAGCTTAATGGACTTGTGAAAAATGAGAAGGGCCTTGACACTCAGTAACAAATGGGACTGCGCATGCTCAGGGCAATAGCTTAATGGAGTTAGTCAGCTGAAGGCTGAGCAGGGTTATCTTGACAGAAATATGCTCCATTAGGTGTCCAATTACACAGGTGTTGCATATTCCTGAGGGACCAAGTGACATTTAATCATATCTACTGCCGTTTTCAGACATTCATGTACTAACCTCTTTTACCGGTTCTCCCAGAGGAGCTAAAAATAAACTATAAAGTAAAAAGTAAAGTGTAAAGTTTTTCACTACAACAGGTTAATCCATTTCTCTACTACAAGGAAAGCTCATACACACTTTTTGGGAATTCATAAAAAGTAAAGTAATTGACTTAGTTCAAATGACTATGACCGTAATGCCCCCAAGCCCATCAAGTAAAAAGAATGAACAAACTAAACTCTTGGTTCCTTTGCATGGCCTGACAATTGAAGTAAGGCTAAATAAATCAGATACCTTCACGGCTTGGAGTGGGACAGACATGTAGCTTTGAGAACATAAAGGACAAGAAAGGCTGGCTCAGTGGTTTTGTCTCAATGCTGCTGACTGCACAGATAATAAGGGCCATTTTACTGCACAAGGCTGATCACAGGGCACGCCAGTTTTATCACCTTGAGAGCAGTGCTTTAAAAGAAAAAGCCTTTTCTTCAGTTGTACGCTATTAAACGAGACCCTGCAGCATTTCACTGCACTTGATTATATATGTCGTGTGCTGGGGCAGTGTGTACATGTACACTGTATTCACACAATGCATACATGTACAGAATGCATGGGTCTAGTATGACAATGCTTATGCCCTCTGTGTCTGTGTACATGTGTGCCCATTTGTCTGTGTGTGTATGCGTGTGTATGTGTGTGTGTGTGTGTGTGTGTGTGATGCACTCAGGAGGACAAGGCTGAGGGGAAACGCTCCACTCTGAGCCAGCTGGTGTCTGTGCAGTCCCCCGCCATACTGGTGGCCACCCAGGAGACGCGGTGCCCAGATGGCTTCGGCTTCACCGCCCAGCTCATTAGAGCACAGGGGCTGGTGGTAGTGCAACGCATGGAGCACTCCCTCCTCTGTGTCAGCGACAGGTAGGCTCCCAAACACCACCACTACTACTACTACTACTACTACTACTACTAGTACTACTAGGCCTATTTACATTTCTATAGCGCTTTTCAAGATACCCAAAGCGCTTTACATTTGAGGGGGGACCTCACGAACCACCACCACCAATGTGTAGCACCCATCTGGCTGATGCATGGCAGCCATATATGCGCCGGAACGCTCACTACACACCAGCTTGAGGTGGAGAGTGGGGGAACAACTGTGCCCTGAATGTTACACACTCATCAGGATAACTTGCTGCAAAGGAGTAGTCTCATAGCATACTTGTCAATTACTTTCAGCTACACGCTGAAAGTTTGTAATTACCTCTGCCAAGAACCTTATGTTTGTTTGTCCGTTTGCCTGTCAACAGGATTTAAGCTAAGGGTGCAAGTGATCATGAAACTTGCTGGAAGGTTGAAATATCGTAATATGGCGCTGGGAAGTACCCATTCGATTTTGGAGCGGATCTGAATCACGAGGCCTTTTTTCTTTTTCTTTTTTTTTTTGGTATTCGGCGCCCCTCAGGTTACTGTTTTATAATGTTGCTATTACTCAGGCTGCTCTGAGGTTAGGTGTAGATTACCATATTTTCTCCACGTGCCTACACAGCGTCAAAACACAGGGTGAAATTAACATTTCTTCTGGTGATGAGCGGCTTGAGCATGGGCAACTTGAATAAATAAAGTTCTTGATTGAACTTAAAAAAATAAAAATATGAAAATGAAAAGAGGGCCCAGGAGCATCGCATCCCAAAGTTTCCAGTGTTGAGGAGCACTTCATGCTTCATTCCAGTTTTTTCCCCTGTTGCCATGGAAACTTGTCAGCAGCAGAGACCATAACAGGAAAACACTGAAACGTAAAACTTGGACGCTGAAGTGCGTGGATAGGAATAGATAAAACAAGAATAATATACAGTTGTGGCATTGTCTCAGTGTGTGTAGCACACACAATGTCCACACATGTACCAAACATGTACTGTAGAGTTAAGCACACACACACACACACACACACACACACACACACACACACACACACACACACACACTCTCACATTAAGTAAAGAAAAAAAGAAAACGAGAGGGCAGTTTTTTTTTTCTTTCTCTGAGACAGGAGCCACACAGACACCACAAAGCGTTTTTGAATGTAACTGTGTGTGTTTGGTTACTAATCAGACAATCCCTGCCAGCACTCTTTTCACAGTCGGTGAAAAAATACAAAGCCTTAATTTTTCCCCGTCTTTTTCATCTCCGTCTTTTACTGATGGAAGGCTATAAATACAAGCTAACGAAGGCTGTGTTTAATGGGCTTAGAGTCCGATTTAAAATGATGCGTTAATATTTCAGAGCTATTTTATTGCCGAGCCCTTTGATATTATGCTTACTGTATCGCTGTTAATGCACATAATAATGTGCTCTCATGCGTTCCAATGGTGGGGCTGCTATCTTAATTGAAACCACAAGGAAATTTTCCCCTCAGGTACAGCACTGTGGCATCTTCCCAAAGTCCCTGGGGGGCCGTTAGCTTAGCCGCCTCCGCTGGGGCTTTTAAAGGGCATTTCTCCACCACTGTGGTCTCAAAGTCACCCTTCTGTGCCCAGTCAGTGGGCATGGCCAGTGTTGGCACGAGTGATCTCCTGTGGTTGGTTGGTTGGTTGGTTGGTTGGCAGCCCTCGCGCTGCGTGAGCTGCAAAATGGCCCTAGCAGGATTCTGGGCACAGGGGCTCGGGAGGTGGTGTTGATGGTGGTGGTCAGAGATGCCGACTGGCGGCAGTGCTGATGGGCTGATGTCTGCCTCTGTCTGTGTGTCTGTCTGCCTCTGTCTGTGTGTGTGTGTGTGTGTGTGTGTGCGGTGGCGTTCCCTGTAGGCTGGTGGAGGTGAACGGGGTGAGCGTGGTGGGGAGCGGAGAGGACGAACTCCGGGCTCTGCTCCACCAGCAGCCCACTGCCCACATCGTCGTGCTGCGCAGACTTCCTCTTCCTGTCCAGGGGCTGCCTGCCACTGCAGTGCCTGCTGTTGCCAGTCCTGAGCAGCCCCACCTCAACAGCCCCACCTGGAGCACAGGAGTGCACACTGCAGCCTCCAGATGACAGACTATGGATACATTTCTATTACTAGACAGTGGATACATTACTTCTTCCTCTTCTTCTTCTTCTTCTTTCTTTCTTTCTTTGTCTTTTTTCGCTTGTCGAACTTTATGTTCAGTCTTGTTTTTGTGACCCTTTCCGTGACTGTTACCCAGGCCATTAGTGTTAAGACTTTGTTTCCTATGCTTCACTGAATGTAAACATGTGCATGTTTTTTTAATCCAAGATTTTGTATCATATTCTACTTTGACACACATGTATCCTGTTCTTTTCCAAGCAGTGATTTTGCTGCTCTGGTTCTTGCCCCTTTATCTATGCTTAATGTATTTGTAGTTGTTTTGGTCAGAGTAATGACTGTATTGTAGAATATAATTTGATATATTTTACAATGTCACTGAACGGTTATGACTTCATGCTTTGGTAGATACTAATGCACTATCCATATTTTCTGTGAGTGGGTGGATCACACGAAATTGTCCCATAAAAACTCATTTTTCATGGGAAAGGCAGAAAGTTGAGACTTAAGCCTTACTCACCCTTAACGGTCAGTTAGCTTAGTAAATCAATGTCAGAGCTTTCTCCTTGCTCGCTTTGGGAAAAAAGGAGTGGCAACTGGACTATAGGACACTCCAACCTAATCCTAGCAACGATAATGAACAAACAGGCCACTGGGGATATGTATGATTATTGATTCACCGTATTGCTGTTAATGCAAGGATCTTACAGATCAATGAAGCCAAAGGTGCTTTCAAAAAGACGGCAGAATTTGTACCGCTCCTTGTATCTTCCTTATTGCTTTCATGTATGATAAAACAGGCACAGGAAACAAGCAGCTATTTGAGGGTAAACAATGAATAAAAATTCTTTCTGTTTTGGGCTGCTATATTTCTTTTTCTCATGCTATTTGTCAGTAGAGAACACTGAACATTAGCACTCCATTTCTTGGCAGACGAAACAGATTTCGGTGTGAAAATACTTTGATATTTGAGACAAGCTATGTCACCCACCTCCGTGAGATAGCGACAGGGAGGCATGACCCAGCTTACGGGGAAGAAGGGAAGTATGTGGGCAATGTGCCATCTCCTAAAGCACCTATGATCAGTACCATCCTAGGAGGAATTCAGCATCCGGTCTTGTGGTCAAACCTTTGGGGATCACCATAAGCTCATTAGACAGAGACCCACAGTGGATAGGCTGGCATATGGGATTGCCAGGACTGGTGGGACAAGGGAGGAGGGGGAGGGGGGGGGGGTGGTTGCTGGAGGTGACCCGACTTCTGACCTTCTGTCTGCTGAGGAGGTATTAGACTGGTCATGTGGAACCCACCATGGGAAGAGTGAACAGAGCCTGAAGGAAGAGAGGACTTCACATCGGGAGATTTTGGGGGATTTCAGGAGTCTGTGTGTGTGTGTGTGTGTGTGTGTGTGTCCGTCTGTGTTTGTATGGGTGTTGGAGAGAGACAAGAGTGTGCTGATATTGTTTCTGTGTCTGGGTCTCTCTGCGTGTGCCAGGGTGTGTCAGGGATGGTGTGTATCCTGCTGATTTTTTATTTCTGTTTATTTGGCTCTTAGAGCTTTACCTAAAGAAGGTCTCTACAAAAGCAGCATTTCACATTAGTTCTCCCTTTTCTCCAGCCGCAACCAGCTTTTGGCACAAAGGACACGGCATGCGTTTCAAAACATCTTGATAGGGATGAAGACAAGTACTTACCTCCTCACAGGTTAGAGTGTTGAGAAGAAGTCTTTTGATCCTAAATCAAACCTGCCTCTTGAGATGAAATCCCCCATAACCAGGAAACACTTCCACTCAACACAAGGACAGGTGTTTCTCAGTTACTCTGGAGCTACACACACTGTACTACAGCAGCTACACTTTAATCTTCACGCAGTAAGCATCTGAGGGATCAGTGGAGACAGATGGTCAATCAGTAGGCTCCATACCCAGGGCATTTGGTGGTGATGTGTGTGTGTGTGTGTGTGTGTGTGTGTGGGGGGAGGGGGGGTCAGGATACGACTGGCCCTCACAAGGCACAACAAGAGTGGGGAGAAGGACGTGTAATAAGGGCCTTGAGAGGAAACAAGTCCACTCACTTGGAGCTCCCATAAGCAGTGGTTCTGGCCAGGGAAGAAAGGCATCCCAGGATTCCCAATTACCCACACCCTACCCTACCCCACCCACTCCAGTCATGACACGTCTCATAAAAAATCCTCATCTCTCTCGCTCTTTATCCTCGCTACTTTTTTTTTAATGGGAAAAAAGAAAGATCTGGAAGGAAAACAACAGAGTGCGGCTCAGCAATTGTCAGAGAATGAGAAGAATGGGCACTGTGGAGGGGAGAGGTACGGCTAATTGATAGTGGTCAAACGTTCCACTGCAACCACGTCAACACCATTAAAGCTCACTGTTGCCTTAAACATCTTTATGGGTTTACTTTAGGCAAAATAAAAAAGACTTTAAATACAAGAAACTAAGGACATACTGTAGCAATGGCTATGCTCAGGAAGGGTAAACACAACAGCAAACAGATTCAAGTTTGATACCTCGCGGTAAATACCTTTCAAAGTTAATCCTATGTAATAAGAATTTTAATATAGGCCTCTCAGCCGTACAGATGGTTTCTGAACTTTCCTACATTTATTTTTGGTATCGACCACAAATGCATTGAAATGTGACTCTTTTGCTTGGCCCATTTAGTCGTGGCTCATGATTGCCGTATGTTGGACCAGATTCCAGTCTTGTCTGTCGGCGTTCACCCTCACGTGAAGAAGCCCGTTGGCGACCACACTGGCGGTCCCAACTCCCATTGTCCTTCATCCTCACCCATGGCCAGCAGACTCACTAACAAACACAGTTGGCCGCTGAAATTTATGGAGCATAAATTGTTGCCACACACAGATGTGTGTACATTTCTTGATGTGTGTATAGGGGTGTGTGGGTGTGTGTTCTACATTTCTTGATGTGTGTATAGGGGTGTGTGGGTGTGTGTCTTGAGGGGGTTTGCAAGGGCTTTGCTTGCCAAAAAAACTCCATGTTTGTCTTCTATGTGGTCTAAGAGCGCAATAAAAGGAGTTGGGTCGTTAAAATATGCCTATTTTTGTGAGGGTCCTTTCCAGAACAAGGGGGAATTCTTGTGTTCTTCGTATTTTTTGTGGTGTGAAGGGTGGATGAGTTGATGAGGCAGGGGTGTGTCTATCATTTGTTACAACGGGCTTTGAAATTGCCCAAGACAGGCAGATTCAACACACACACACACATAACTATGGTGTTAACTTCATAAGTACCCAAGCAACTATTCATACATATAACATTTATATTTTCATATTTCCATATATTTTCCTGACTATTGTGCCATAGTATAGAGTGACCAGACCTTTAAGATGAAAATTTGGGACATTTTCCTGAATTTTCCTTGGGAATCGGGGAACATTCCTATATCTACATGTACAGTCAGTAGCATAAAATAGCTGTCTCCGGATATCGGGGTCATCTAGTTCCTCTTCTGTATTCGTGTGATGATTTTCAGCCATATTAGTTTTAAAACCGTGTGGTGCCAATGATGGCACTGAGGTTGTTTTTCCCTCTTCAAAAAGACACGATCTACCCCATTCTGCACTATGGCACGGAGGGCCCAGGTTTCCCTAAGGCTGGTGATAACCTGAAACAAGTTCCTGAGGTTTATCTCCAGTCTCCTAAGTGATCGCTCATGCTTCCCGAGCCGGAGCTTATCATTCCGGTGATCTGGAGGATTTACCGTGGGATCCCAGCCTCTTCCCACTCTGGTGGACTTTATCTCACCCCTAGCTCCTGAACCCCAGGTTATAAAGCAGTGTCCACTGTGGGGCCCCTGTGTGTGTGTGTGTGTGTGTGTGTGTGTTTGTGTGTGTGTGTGTGTGTGTGCATGTAGATCGCAGCTCACAAAATCCCAGCAGTGAGCGCTCACTGGGCTGATATTTGAACATACGAGCAGCGATCCAGAGACCGTTGCCTTTCCTCCCCAACGCTCCCTAATCACAGGCGTGATTAATGGCATCGCACACATACTTGCAGCGCGCTCGCTGTCCAAAGACCCTGCATCTGGAGGCCGGCCTGCTGCAACGCATACAGTTAAATGGAGTTGGACAGGACTCCCAGCTCCCCAAAACCCAAACCCCAGGGTGTCACAGTGTTGATCAACAGCTCATACACAACGACCGCACTGCGCTCTGACACGTCCTTCACAGCCTTTTCATCTCAGACGACCTCTGCCCCTTCTCACCAAAATTTTATGCTGGATCTCTTCACAGTTTGTGGTACATATTGCTACTCCATGTCAGCCCACTGTATGTTTCTTGCAAAACAAATGGCATCTTTTCTGCTCAATTGCTCAATTGTTTTTCTGAGTTGGATTAAAAATTGAGTCATCAAGTCTACAGACAGAATGGACCAGAATGTATTTTGAATGAGAAACTCAATTTGCCTCAAAAAGGAAGGGAAAGGGGGGGGGGGGGTGAAGAGTGTGTTTTTTTGGATGCTCATGGAGCCCCAGCAGCAGCATATCTCTGTTCATCTGTTCTGCTTTAGTGCTTGAGTCCGGCCACCTCCAGCCCCTCAGATAAGACGGGCGAGAGAGAGAGAGAGAGAGAGAGAGAGAGAGAGAGAGAGAGAGAGACAGACAGAGACAGAGAGGCTCGGACGGACTGTAGCACTTCCAGGTGCATCTCTGTACACGGGGCTGCCTCCCCCTGACATTTAAAAGCTCCTGGCATCTGTTTGAAGTAGGAGAGGGGCATTAACTCTGGTTTCCTGCCCCAAATCTCACACAGGGCCAATAAAAGTTTGCACAGGTCTGAAAAACCACACACAAAAAAAACAACAACAAAAAAAAAAAAACAGAAGGGCCCTCATCCACAGAAATATTGAACAAACAAGCCTGGCATTTGCTGTTGTTATGAAAAAGTCCACCCCCATCCCACAGCCCACCACTAGGTACCCCCTTTTTCACCCCCTCACCTTAACCCCCAACCCCCAACCCCCCACCTCCGTCCACCCCACAAGGCCTCAGACTCGGCCTCTCCTGTCTGCAGAGGGCTGTGGAAGCACAGAGGCCCACAAGTCTGCAACAAGTGAGTGATTTGCTCTTAAAGAGCTCGTGAGACAGGGAGTATCCCCTCGCTTGCGGGCCGGAGCCAAAGATTTCCGTTCTGAGTTGAGAGGGGAGTTTTCTGTGTGAGCGAGAGCTGGCAAGGCCCTGCTGGATTGGCCTTGCTTGGGTTGCCTCTCTGGCAGCCATGCTCTCTTCTCTCTCTCTTCTCTCTCTCTCCCTCTCTCTCTCTCTTGACATTTCCCTCTGTGTCTTCCTCTCTTTTTGCTTTTCTCTTTCACTCTCCCTCCCTCACTTTTTCTCTGACTTTCTCTCCTTCCCTCCTAACCCCCTTTCTTCCACTACCTCTCTCTGTTTTTTAATCTATTTCTCCTCTCTCTCTCTCTCCCCCCATTTTCCTGTCTTCCCCCTCTCTTTCTCAATTTCTTCCTGTTTCCCCCTCTCCCCCTCGTTCAGACATCACTTGTAGACTCAGTAAATATGTGGCCTGGAGCCAGTGGGCCCGGAGTGGATCCAGTCTCGTGTTCCGTGTGCGGTTGGAGGAGCTCCACGACCATTCCGTGGGATCTGGAGGAGCCGCGGGCGTGCGGGCGGACGCCTCCAGGAAGTGCGGCCGCGAGGAAAGCAGGGGCGGACTCGCCGAGGAATGAGCACACCAAAAAATGAGGCCAAAACATCGAAAAATGCAAACTCCAACAACTCCTGCAACCAGACCCAACATGTTTTCTTACAAGCAGAAGCAGAAAGAAACAAGATTGCCTGACCTGGGGAAGAATAAATGTCAGCATGTCAGGGGAGACGACCGCAGGACACTGAGCTGTACTGTAGCTCTTCATTAAAGTGTAAAATGGCCGTCGTAGCCAGGCTATGTTTTTCATTATTTACAATGGTAACCATTGCTGTATTTCAATTGCAAATGAAATAGCAAATGGCATCAGGCTAAAGGGCAATAGCAAGTTGGTTTTGCTGTCCATCAGCAGGACTGTTGAGGGAAAGGAACCACACTCTTAAGGGGAGCACTGAAGCCAGTAATGACAGCTCTTTTTACCTCCCGCAAATAAAAAAAAGGGGGTTTTGGCTTTGACGGACACCTCCTGTGGTGTATCTAAGTTGTACTGAGCTGGAGCACTCGACAAACAGTAGTAGACATCTCTCTCTTCTCTCTTCTCTCTTCACAATTATGGCCAAGACTCGTCGGACCAACCATCAGTGGAGGTCTCAGTAGCCTAGATCATGGGGGGGGTGGGGGGCAGTGGTGGCGGTGGCGGGGTGTTGGGTGGCAAGCACTTAGGCCATGAAGGGTCAGATCACAGCTGTGGCCATGTGCAGAGTGACCCTCTCTGTCTACCAGCCCCAAGGCCCTTTCAGGCTCATTAATCCCCTGTGTCATGTTCCTGGGGAAGAGTTGGTATGGAGAGGCCAGGAGGTGGGGTGGTGGGATGGGGTGGGGGGGGGTTATACTCAAGGCTTCCGATTTCATTTCCCATGCATTTAAGGAGCAAGCTTTGCCTTTCAAACTGGTAAATCTCACACTAAGACGGGGAGGCAGACACTTGAGAAAGTCCCTGAGGATATTTACGTCCTGACCCCAACCTGATTAGTGCTCGACCCCCCGACATCCTCACTGGCTTCCTCGCATGCTTGGAGAGGCTGGGATCAAGTCAGTGTCGGGGGGGAAGGAGCTACCGCCATCTTCTTGTCATGTTCCTCATTGCTGCCTGAAGGTAAACACACTTGAGGACTGCACGAATGCCAACACTAACCTGATGTGTGTTTAACTTAAATCAACATAAAATCCCTCTTAAATCTCTTTTACCCATGGCCGCCTGACTCAAGTCCCTAATATTTGCCTACTGAGTTAATTTGTGAGTCTGTACTCTGCTGAAAAAAGACAGTTTGACCAGCTTGTAATGGTTTTGCTGGTTTAAGCTATGTTTTTCACAAGAATTGTACTGGTTTAGCTGGTTGACCCAGCCTATGATGGTCACCAGCTGCAGCTACTGTATGCCTTCTTTGAGTTTTGCTGGTTTAGCTGGTTGGACCAGCTTAAGCTGGTCATTTTTGCTGGAGGTTGACTTGTCTATCCAGCAACATCCATCTTTATGGCTGCAAACCAGCAGCATGACCAGCTTAAGCCATTAATGTAAGTTTGAGAAGCTGGTCAATAGTATTGCCAACATAAGCCAGCACACTGACATATGAATAGCTTGTCAAACCAACACGACCAGCTTCCTAAGATGGTCACACCAGCATGCATGCAACAAACACAAGCTAATGCTCCACCCCAACTACTAAGTTCCTCCAAGGAATATATTTCAGCATTACTGGGCCTAAACACAAGACTATCTCAGTTAAGATAGTTTGTGGTTCCTCAATGGTGGAACAAGCTTCCAAACACTACCACAGGAGTGTCCTTCTCCATATTCAAGGTCCTTCAAGCCTCCACCCATCTCCTCAGAGTCCATCTCGTTTTCCCAGCAGTGCTCTGACTTCTCTCAGAATAACACCATAACCAACACAATAACAAAAACATGTTCTCTTCCCTGACCTTTTACTGAATAGGTTGATCTGATTTGCTAATAGTTTTGGTCTCCCCTACTGAGGTTTGATTGTTCGGTTGATAAAGCAAATTAAATAGATAGATAACTTGTGTACTTTATCAATTTTGATATGATATGGAGATTTTTAAAAATATGTTTTTTTGCTATCCTTACCTTTATTGAAACAAGATTTTTTGTTTGACTTGCTGGCTGGTTGTTTTTTTCTGGAGACAGTTTGGAAATGTAGTGCTCTCACAAATGATGGCTTTTGGCTCCCTCTGGTGGCATCTTCTATACCTGCACATCAGTGGCATTTGATTGTGGACATTGTAGCCATACAGTAGGCTATGATCTGATAGGCCTACAGTAGTGTATGGTAATGAAAGGTTCTGGTCAATCAATGAAAAGTGAAATAAAAGCCACAGACATTGAAGGATGCATCAGGATACTGTAAGACATCAGGATAATGTGACACATTAAGTTGTTACACTTGTTAGTTAGCTGAGTAAACAGGCTTGCAAAAAGCACATGAACACATCACACTGCGTTCAGTTAGGCCAGCTTTTGCTATGCTACTGGACATCTTTAAAATAGTTCACGATTTCCACCTCAAGTTTACCCCAGACGTTGTAGTGTCTGGCCTTGAATCAGCTACAGCAAAGCAGCCTTGAAGACATGTATAAACAATTTCTTCTATGAGAGAAGATGCTGGAATTCATCACAAAAGTTTCTATCTGAACATTGTCATTTATCTACTAGCAGTAGACATCACAGGCAAATGAAGGGGTCTTATCTATAAAGCCAGCACTTTTTATCTAAATCTCAACGCTAATGAGGACTGCATGTGGGCTGCGCAGTTCCTGCCCCAACAGAGGTTGATTATCTGCTTAATTATGAGGACCCTTTTGCTTACCCATTGTCTTATCATTTTGCAAAATTTTCAAATTTTAACATGAAAACATTACTGCTAGCCAGATTGACAGATAGTCTTTATTGTTGTCTTTATTAAAACGGACTCTTGGGGGGGGATACCTCCCCTCCCAAGGATTCAAGCCCCTTTATTTCGATCTAGAAATGAATGGTCAGTGCAGGCTGCAGAGGGTAAAGAGGAGGCGTAGGTGTTTAGATGTGCTATGTGTGTTTAGATGTGCTGTCCGTTGAGGAGAATCCTCTCCAACCAACAGGGCTATTTGTGCTGTTTATCAAGCACCTTTGGATAAATGTGTGAATAAATACCTGAATCCTGTGTTCTGTTTTATTGTAAAATAGTGTTTTTTCATCTTCAGAGAGGAATCTCCGTCACACTCCTCCAAACTGGGAGAAAACTCATAACACTGTTGCCCATCCAATGTACTTCCTCGTGGCTACAGCTAGATGGCAGTCATGAACCAACCACACTAAATGAGTGCAAAGATGAACCCACTGAGGACTGAAAACCTGTGTTCAACCCAACCATAAGCCTAGTTAATCATAATATAACCCTAAGTAAAATGAATTAGCTTGCAACACATTGGAAGCAGAAGTTAGACTTGACATTTTAACTGGAAGGAGTGCATTGTTTACAACTCTGAGCCTAACAGTGGTCTAGTGTTTATTTGACCCTGCGTTTCTGGTCACATAAATTCTTCCAACTGATGCATGAGCACCAAATGAGGTTATAAATCAATCAGAATTCAATTAGGCTAAAGGGATATTACTGGGTAAAACTATTCATCAAGGACGAGCAAGACTCCCACCCTGCCAAAGGACATCGACGGCACAGTAATATAATGGAACCATATGCCAATATTGAGAATACAAATGCCTCCATCTATGTGGAAAAGTGAATGGGCTTGTAGGGAGTGCCCTATTGACTGACATGGGTGTGTGTGTGTGTGTGTGTGTGTGTGTGTGTGTGTGTGTGTTAGCAGCTTTGGAAGCATTAGCACTTGGACTTGGAACCCCCCCCTCTCTCTCCTTTGCCCTTGGCTACTGATGCAGTGTGAAGGCCAGGACTGATACACACAAAAGCGCTTAGCACCTGCTAGGACCTTCTCCTGCCCTGGCCGCAGTGGCACAGAGGGCCCAGGGGGAGAGAGAAAGGGGAGGGGGTGAGAGGACATTGGGGTGATTACGGTACTTGGGATATATGGTTGTGCACAGGAAAATCAAGCAGATTGTTCCAGGAGGTGGTTGGTGTACTGCGTGCTGCTACCCAGCTTGTTGTGACCTTTTGAAATATTTACATACGACATACGACATACAACATACAACAAGCTCACACGCTTGCCATTAATTAAGGGGTAAGGGGATTGGTGAGGTACACACAGTGGGATGTATGTTATGTTAGAGTGTGTGTGATAATGTGTGTGTGTGTGTGTGTGTGTATGCGCAGTGCACCCTAGCTTGCTTGTGTAGGTGTGTGTGTCTGAGGTGTGTGTGTGTGTGTGTGTGGAAGGGGTGAGATTGAGTTAGACAACAAATAGCGCGCGCTTGAGTGCCTGTAACCCATGAGAGCTGAAGTCCTTTTTATCACGTTCCCTCCTCTCAGTCTCCCATCCAGCCCCGGCGTGTCCCTCTGTCCCGGATGACAGGAGAGCAGGAGAGGGAGAGAGAGAGAGGATGACACAATGAGAGGCAGAGAAGAGAAGCGAGTGAACAAGTCAGACAGAGAGAGCGAGATAGAGAGAGAGAGAGAGAAAGGAAGAGCGGAGGATTGAAGAAGTGAAATGATGCAGATGATGAGTGCTGAGCGGGAGACCACTAGGATAGACACACACACACACACACACACACACACACACTCACACATACACACTCACACACACACACACACACACACACACACACACACATTCACACACACACACACACACACACACACACACACATCACTCACTCTGTACCTCTGGCAGATTGAAGAGGAGTGGGAGGAGAGGAGAGGAGAGAGGGGGAAAGAAGAGAGGAGGAAAGAGGATGAGGAGAGGAGAGAGGGGGAAAGAGGAGAGGAAAGGAGAGGAGAAGAAAGAAGAAGAGAAGAGAGGAAAGGAGAGGAGAAGAGAGGAAAGGAGAGGAGAAGAAAGGAGAGAAGAGGAGAGAAGAGAAGAGAGGAAAGGAGAGGAGACGAGGAGAGGAGAAGAGAGGAAAGGAAAGAAGAGAGGAAAGGAGAGGAGAGGGAGGAGAGGAGAGGAGAGAGGGGAAAAGAGAAGAGAAGAAGAGAGGAAAGGAGAGAAGAAGAGGAGGGAGAAGAGAGGAAAATAGGAGAGAAGACGAGAGGAAAGGAGAGGAGGAGGAGAGGAAGCAAGCGGCTCTGACATGAATAAACAGAGATGCAGAACACAGACATAAATAAATAAATAAATAAATAAATAAATAAATAAATAAATAAATAAATAAATAAATAAATAACCACATCACATCAGATCCACAGGGAGGGGGTGTGGAGGACAGGGATTCTCAGTGGTCCCCAAAACACCATTTTTAGCTAATGATCATTTTTAGGTACTGTAAATACCTCATTCACTCTGTCTACCTCTCTCTCTCTCTCTCTCTCTCACACACACACACACACACACACACACACACACACACACACAGAAATACATACCTCACACACTCAGAGTCTTTCTACTTCTCTCTCTCACACACAGTCTCAGGTTGGCTCCAACAGTCGAAGTGAACTGGGAAAGAGGGACGTGTTCACTCGCATGTACCTCACCCAAATGATCCTCATTAATTCTGTAGTGCCATAAAGTGAACAGCTTTGAATAAAAAAAAAAAAAAAAAAGGAAAAAGCAAAACGGGTGAAAAAAAAAAAGGAATACAGAGAGAACTTTCTGTCGAAGCATGTTTTCCAGAACAGGGAAAAAAATTAGCATAACTCCAAGGACTGTTTCCTCCTTTGCCTCTCCTCCTCTGCTCGGCTTGAGAAGAAGAGCAAGAAAAAATCCTTTCATCTCGGAGCTTAGCAGGCTTGCATAACTTAACAATGACCCATCTTCTCCCATCTCACCAGCCCAGTCGGGGCACAGAACCCCCTCCCTCGCTCCCTCCCTCCATCTCTCGCTCCCTCCCTCCTTCCTTCCCGACTCTAGCTCCCTGTGGACGACCCATCTGAGGGCAGGATTGATTCAGTGATAGGCTACGGGGAGGCTACAGGGGGAAGATGGAGGCGCTCAAGTGCTTCTTCTCACATGAGCTAAAACAGCAAGGATCCTGTCTGCCAAGTCTGAGCCCTCTGCTCTCCTCTCGTCCCCTCCTCCACTCCTCCACTCCCCACTCCTCTCCTCTCCTCTGCTCTCCTCTCCTCCACTCTTCTATCCTCTCCTCCCCTCCCCTCTGCTCTCCCCTCCCCTCTTCTCCTCCACTCCCCTCTTCTCCTCTCCTCTCCTCCGCTCTCTTCTCTTCTCCTTTGCTCTCTCTCTTGTGCTCTCCTCTCATCCCCTCTGCTCTGCCCTCCCCTCCTCTCCTCCACTCCCCTCTTCTCCCCTCCTCTCCTCCGCTCTCTTCTCCTCTCCTTTGCTCTCTCTCTTCTGCTCTCCTCTCCTCTTTTCTCCTCCCCATCCCTCTCTCCTCTCCTCTTTTCTTCTCTCCTCTCCAAGAGTTCCTTCACTACATGCAGTGCTGCTGTTTAGTCTCAAATGAAGTCCTCATGGATTTAGACAGCATGCAAAAACCAGCCGCTGTGACTCTAAATGAAATCTTAAATTAGCACTGATGTCATTCTGTCTGAGGTATTGGTGACAATATAGTTTTACTGTTAGGATTGAATATCTTTGCGTACAACATTCACCTGAGCGAGAGAAAGAGAGAGCGTGAGAAAGGGAGGGGAACACGCATCACTGTAACCATTCTGGATGGGCTGTATTTAGTCTGCCATGGCTGATTCTTGCCGAGGCTTTAGATTCGATCATACTCCGCAAACAAAAGCACACGGAGAACGGTACATAGTAGCAGAATGAGACACAAAATTGGATCCAAAAGCCACTTAGAACCACAGAGCCACCGAGCAAAACACACTCGTAATTGGGGTTTTGTGTGTGTGTGTGTGTGTGTGTGTGTGCAGGTGAGAGTGCACAGCCCTTCTGGGAAGACAGACATAACGAGATAGCTGTTAGAGCATAAGGTGGGAGAGAGACTCAAAGAATCCCCATGGGAGGGAGAGAGAGAGACAGAGGCAAAGGGAGCAACAGACAGACAGAGAGAGAGAGAGAGAGAGAGAGAGAGAGAGAGAGAGAGAGAGAGAGAGAGAGACACTGGGCCAGGTTGTGTTCCCTTGTCGGTGTTCTCCTTGTCAATCACCCGCCTCCACAGTGATGCAGAGGGACAGGACCCTCAACACAGCAGTGAATCGTGCAGGGAGCAGGAAAACATCCATCCTTTGCCTTCGCCTCTGCCCAGCATAGAAGGAGAGAGAGAGAGAGGGAGAGAAAGAGGGACAGTGTGTGATTGTGTGAGAGAAAGCTATGTCTCTACCTGTGTGTGTGTGTGTGTGTGTGTGTGTGATATGTGTGTATATATTATGGTCTAAAGAATGTGTGTGTGTGTGTGTATGTGTGAGTGTGTGTGTGAGTGTGGTCTGGAGAAAGGGAGAGACAAACAGAGGCGGGGGGGGGGTGGTGGAAAGAGAAAGAAAGTGTGAAAGAGGTAGAGACCTCCATAGCTGATCCTTGTGGGGACCCAGTTTAGCGTGCTGCTAGAGGCAGGGTCCCCGCTGTGCTCAGTCCCACAGGGGGTCCACTCCGAGCCCCCACCCAGTGCCAGCCGCACGGCCTCTGGCCATCACTTACCGTTCAGCACAGGCTAGGCTACACTGGATGTTAATGTTATGCACACACACACACACACACACACACACACATACACATATTGTAGAAGTATCTACATGATATGAGCACAGAAGAGGCTACAATAGGAGCGAGTGAACGCATGCACACACACACACACACACACACGCACACACACACACACACACACACATACATACACATACATACATACACAAACTGAGTTACTGTAGCTACATGATATGAGCACAGAATAGGCTACACAAGAAGAGGAAGAGCATGGGACACCCACAGACACACACACACACACACAGATATGTACAACATGTACTGTATGTGAAAATTCCCTTTACAGTTGCCTGTGTGACTTTATGCGAGTGTTGTTAGTGTGTGTGTGTGTGTGTGTGTGTGTGTGTGTGTGTGTGTGTGCGTGTGTGTGTGTGTGTGTGTGTGTGTGTGTGT
>JASCQY010000031.1:1202993-1213161 GCA_030264315.1 Sardinella tawilis
CAATAAACACTGAATTTATTTTAAGGCTTTTAACACATCTCAACCAGGGGTGCCAATAATTATGGAGGGCACTGTACGTAATGGTAATCGTGTCTCATTAGAAATTTCCAGCACCATACTGTCCAGAGTGACACATAGCCTATTTCCAATAATATACAGTGGCAGTCTTGAGGTGCAATATGGATTTCACATACAGTACCACTGTAAGCACACATATACTGTTCTGTAAGCTCTCAATGGCAAAAGAAAAGCCACCATGACATTTTGAATGTAGGCCTATGCAGATTTGAAGTGTACTACCATGTTTTATGTATTCATCAGAGTGACACATACTTCACGATAGTTGCCCAGCTAAACCAGACATGTAATTGTGTGGAAGGAAATGTGCAGACTGCAGATGATGGGGTCCAATAGGGGTGGGAGTCTAGAACCGAGAATCGGGTAGAATCTGTGCCGACATGTTTTCAAACAATTGTCCATGGGTCTTTCAAATACAAAACTGAAATGGATAACACAGCTCTCAAGGGTTTCCTTATTCTAATAAATGTTATGGCCACCTTAGTGGTATAGGCTAAAGGCCTACAGTATGTGCTGATACTGAAAACCTGTATACAGTTGAATACCCTCTAAACAGCCAGGAACCCATAAGCAGAATCAACAAAGGCATTGATACTGATACAATCCTACCAGTGCCCACCCCTTGGGTCTGACCCACCATATCCAGAGCTCTCTGAAATGGGCTACAAAAATGATGGTCACCGTTATCAGAATACTTAAAGCACTCTGCAGCTCGATGCTCTGCTCCATGGGCCTTTATGAATAGGACTGTCACTTTGCAGACTGGTAGCTACTGTAGGGTTATAAACATTTACAATGAAACCTATGTAAGAGCCAAGTGAGACTCAGGAACATTGTCCAACGCTGCAAGTTTAATCACCCTTTTGCAGTGTCATCATGATTGCATGAAGTTCCTGTAGGCAATTTTTTTTTTTCATTCTAGACTGTACATATTACACCTTTCAAGCTAAATTGGCCAGTACCAGTCCACCACTGTACCAGTCCACATTTCAAAGCTAAAGCATAATGCCGTAGCAAAGCCATAGCATAATTTTTTGAAAAAAAAAAAAGTAAAAAAATAAATAAAAAAATACAATAAGTGTCAAATTGAGCCAAGGCAGCAGCAGCTTCCTGATGCACCCTAATGGCAGTGAAAGTCATTGATGGATGCTGGATTCATTTAAAATAAAATTTACTGTTCATTAGGCAGAAAATGGGCGAATCTGGAAACGAGAGCCAGCAATGTCTTGAGCGTACAGACGGCACTTCTGTGAGCCATCTCAGGCTTAATTGTCTCCGTGAAGCGCTGATAAGAAATAGATCAGGCCACGTGGGTAGCCATTATGGGGCATTTCATCTAATATGTATCACAGTTCCCTCTCTGCGCTCAGCTGTCAGCTCCGAGAGTCTGGAGTGAAATTATCAAGGAGCTGTCTAACCCTCCCCAGCTAAATGAATGATCATGTGCAACATCTCTCATATTAAGAGCCACATCCAGGTATCTCTCTATTTCTCTCTCTAACTCGCTAGAATCCCTCTAGTTCTCCTCTCTCTCTCTCGCTCTCTTTTACCGGCACAAATCCACTCGCTGCGGCAGGTTAGGATTTTATTGAGTGTGTTCCAGCGATGTAATGTCCCTTTTTGTTTACATCATCTATAATACCCCCCCCCCCAGACTCGGGGGAGGCCGACTGCGCCACCTTGGTTACCCTTGGCTTCATTATCTGCATCTACGAGCCCATGCGAGCTGGGCCGAAATGACCTGGTAGGGGGGGTCTGTTCTCCTGCTGTGTCAAGGTCCTTGGGAGAAAAGGATTTCTTTTTATTTTATTTCAGGCCAAAGCCAGGCTGTGCTTTGTGCACAGAAGCCTGTGGGGATCCTATATCTAAGGACCTGATTAAAGGTGCATGGATGAAATAGCGAAATGACTACAGGCACTTTTTAAAGTCTTTTAGTCTGCTGGTGGTCAGTGTACTGAACAGTCAGACAGGGAAGTGGAAACAGTCCAAAAATGCATGCAATTTATTGTCTATAATGTCTGAGATAAGGAGGTTTTAGACACACGAAAGCAAAACTGTTGATGATGTACAGTACAGTATGTTTCGTTTTGACAGATTGAAAGAAATTGGTTAGCATTTCGTTTAGCAACATATTCCAACTCTGGTCCCTTCTGGTTATTGCACTGTTATTTACCTATTCTAGTTCTTGCTCTGTTTACCTCTTTCATCGTATTCTCTGATGCGCTTGGTTCCATGAAAGTCCAGGACTGCCCTACATGCTGGCTAAAGAGGTAGACTGCCCTACAGTGCATGATGGCTAAAGAGGCAGCCAGTCCAGATTGAATTTTCACTGTACTGTAACGTTATATGTCAATCAGGCATCCTGGGTATCATCTAGGTCATCAAATACAAAGACAGCCATCAAAAATGAATTTGAAGTCATTATTATACACAAAAACAAATGTATATTTTGTTGCTGTACAATACATAAATGTCCATATATTGGCCGGATAGCATGGCAACTGGGCACTGGGTGTAGAAAAATGCTCTGCTCATTAAAGACCCAGACTATAGCACAAAGGCGTGTTTCAGGATCAATACTGCCCATGCTGGGAGACCTAGATGACTGTGACCTATGTCAGGCAGTGTCTGCTTAGTCTAAGTCCTTCACTGAAAGACTCCAAGTTGAAGTTCTGTAATCGAGTATTCAGTCTGTGTTCCTCACTGGACAAATGCATGTCGGGTCCACCGTGGCATTGCTGTTCACGTACAAATGGAAAGAAAAATAAACCACTTTGTCGCCCCTTGTCCGGCAGTTGCTTAAAAGCAAGCCAGCAAATCAAACATGAAATCTCCTCCACACTCCAAATCATATTTGATGAAATCCAATACTTTGAGGTGGCAGCATGGAATTTGAAGTCAACAACTTGAAGAGGACAAATCCAGAGGTGATTGAAAAGCCTCTCAATAAATAACAGCTTAGATATATATCAGAGATAGAAATGAAAGCTTTCTGTTTCCCTTCAAGTTCATAAGCTTTGTTCTGATTTTGCTGTATGCGATGTGAGCAATGATCCCATTTCAGAATGATAGGCCTTAACCATAGAAGCAGCAAATTAATTATTGCACGAAATGGTTTCTTATTTTTCAGTTTTATTTCTCAGTCCTATGCCTGGGGTTACCAGTCACACCAATTGTTGATAAAGTTACACAGTTCTAGTTTTACTTATACAATGGAAAAGCATTAGCCACTGTTTCATGAAGAAAGGTTTTTATTAAAGTATAGCCCAAATAATCAAATCACTACTCATAACTAATGTTTTTTAAGTTAATTTGGACTTTAGCATCTCCACGCTATTGTCGATGTGAATAAGCAGCTTTATCGATTGCAACATGGCCAATGAAGGCCCATGAGGTAAGGGTTAACATATGGACGCCTGGGACTGAATCATCGATGTATTGATGTGGTCCAAACACTGAACATGTACAGTACAGCAGACAGGTACTGTAGAAGAGGACCCTTCCACTATTCTCTGTGTTTGGATATTATTGGTGTCAATACCGCTGTGTTCACATTAGCATAGTGATGTTAACATACCACAAGCAAGCAGCCATGCACACACAGGAAGGCCGTCCTGCCCTCAGATCTGCCGGTCGATGGGGCCCCAACTGGGAGGATATAGGCTAGGGGGACGGCAGGGAGGCGAGCAGCGGGTAGAAAATGGATCTGTGGAATTCAAATAACCACAGTCATTTGGTAGGAGCATAAACAATCAATGGGAAATAGAAATGAAAAAGGCGCATTTGGGCTCTGACAGCGATGAGCACCTAACAGCCATTCCCTCACGTCCTGGCCGGTCTGCATTTTCAATAGACTGGAGTTATTATGCTGCCCGTCTGCCTGCCTGCCTGCCTGCCTCAGACAGTGTTTGCCAAAGGGCTGGGGGAGAGGGCCGGAGAGAGGCATAGCGGCTAAACTTATGATCTTCCAGCAGTCACACAGCACAGTAATAATTACACAAGAGGACAGGCAGGGAAACAATAACGCTACATGCTAGACGAGTCATGAAGCATGAAAAAGGCATATGTGTATGTGGACTCAAGAATACAAATATAACTCGTGTGAGTGAAGAATCTGAGAAATGTGTGTGTGTATGTGAGAGAAAGTTATGTGTGTCTGTAATTTTGTGTGTGTGTATGTGTGTGTGTGTGTGTGTGTGTGTGTGTCTGTGTCTGTGTGTGTGTGTGTGAAGAACAACTGGCAGTCAGAGTGGGCCAGCACCGTAAAGCAGTCTGTGTGTCAGTGTGTATGCCTGTGTGTGTGTGTGTGTGTGTGTGTGTGTGTTTTACTGTGTATAGCACATACTTAATAAATCAAAGGCAGCAAGAGAGATTGATGTGGATCAGGCCAGTCCATCTCCCCGCCTAAATGTCAATCCAGCTCTGGCGCCGCCGCTGAAGCGGGCCGCTCGCTCGGCTTCCGATCCGAGAGTGTGTGTCCTTCACGAGGACAGAGCGGTGCCGCAGAGAAAGAGCGCTTCTGGGATGAAAACAGAGGATGAGAACATCTGGCAGAGACTGAAAGGTTCTTTCACTTTTCACTGTATACTCAAGCGCTGACAGGTCTGGTGCGATTCTCTCTCCCTCTCTCTCCCTCTCTGACGTATCTGACCTCATCTCCAGAGGATGAGTGGGGGTGGGAGTTTGGTGTGGGGGTGGGGTGTTGTGGGGTGGGACAGGATGGGGTGTGTTGCAGCTGACAGGAATATGTGCCACACTATTCTTTGGTTGTCCTTCATCCAAACTGCAAACCTGTTCTAAAAAAACTCACTTCACAAAAAAAAAAAAAACTCACTCCACAACTTGACGCAATGACGCAATCTGCCACTTGGGTGAAAAAAAAAGAGAGAGAAAGACAAAAACAAAACAATGGCTTTCACAACAACGCTCATCCTTCATTGTCTTGGACAACTAGACTCAGTGTGGCCTTGAAGCGTCTTGAAAAGCAGCTTCGGAGGAAATGTTCAAAACTGCTCATCATTCGTCACCCTTTCGGAAATGTTGCTTCTCTCCGAAGCCGGCTAAATGAAATGAAATGTCACATGGAGCTTCGGCAGCTGGCAGCGGAATGAAGCGGTGCTCCGGAACACTCGGCTGCGGAATAGGCGGCTATGCCCCACCTCTCACCTTCCTTACCAATTTCCGCCAACCCTGGGTACATACTCTCACGTCCACCGAGACCTTCACGAGATTAGATTTGTTGCCATTTTTTCCTTTTTTGTCCCTGTTGTTTCTATTTATTTGTTTATTTATTAGATTAGGAGACCTTGAGTGTGCGTGTGTGTGTGTGTGTCTGAATATTTTTCTCCATGTGATGATAAATAGGCATGCTACCGACTACAAAGTATATGTGTTGTTTTACATTCTGCCTACTGTGCTGTATTCAGGTGAAATCAATAGGTGTGTGTGTCTGAGAACAAATTGTCACCCTGTGCTACGTGTAGGTGAGAGTCCACAGAGATGATGGCTTGCTGCTCTCTCTCTCTCTCTCTCTCTCTCTCTCTTTCGCTGCTTTCTTTCTCTCTCTCTCTCTCTCTCTCTCATGCTGGCGTTTCCTCTCCACACTGACACGGTCACACTGGGACTGGTGAGCCCGAGTGCTGGTGTTGTCATCATTAGCCAAGAGAGGCCCATCCATGAAAGCCCGTAAGGTTCAAGGTGGATCCATCTCCACCGCAATGAGGTGCCAAGAGAGCATGTGAGTGGCTGTGTTTGAAATGAAGAGCCATTGTGTGTGTGTGTGTGTGTGCATGCATGTGTTGGAGGGTGTTTTTGATGGAGATGGGGTATGTTGTGAGGTTTTGTATATGTGTGTGTGTTTTGTAAGTGTGTGTGTGTGTGTGTGTGTGTGTGTGTGTGTGTGTGTGTGTGTGTGTGTGCAGTATGAAGGGCTCCATTAGATGTTTGGGTGTGTGTGCAGTGGATCTATTTTTCAGTTCCTTGGTGAGGGGAGTGCTGTGGTTGAATATGTATGGCAGGCAGGCTGTGTCCCTACTGCTCTGTGCCCACTGCCCAGGAACAGCTGGGCCTTGTCAGATACTCAGAACCATGATGGAAATGGACAGAGTACATTGCTTCTCAGATAGCAAAAACGCATAAACAAAAACATAGCTACAAACATGAAAACAATGGAAAGGAAATTACGGGATCCTGTAGTATCCATGCTACAGCATGACATGCACACAATGGAACACATAGACTACAGAAACTATAAATAAGTTCAAAAAGGGAATTGATCATTGATTGATAATACTCACTCTCTTTCAAACACACATACTGTGCATTGTGTGTGTGATGCTGCAGTATCTGTGACAATGACAAATGCACGATAACAAATGTAAATAGGAACATACACAACCCTTTCCTTCTCCCCATCTCACACACATACCACACACACACACACCTTCATCATCAGCTGAAATGAATAGCCACAATACTACTGAACAAATCACACAGACAACAGACACAATCAGTTGTAGTCATAGTCATAGCAGAGCAGACAAAACATGCAGCCCTCTCCTACTGCAGGAGTCAGTGGAAGCCCTACTACACTCTGAGATAAATAGAGTGGCAAAGACAGGCTTACTAAATCTTGCAATTAAAACCAACAGTCCACCATTTATGTCTGACCTTTTAAGTAACGTCAGCGTTATTGAAATTAATTCGGCAGGCGAAGCCTTGAAGCCTGAGGCTGACACGCATGACGAAAAACGGCCTGGATTAAAAATGCAGCGTATTTCTAAGCACCTTTCTAGCACACCTCCAGTAATTGGAGCATGTGGCCGCACGCACTGCATCCCCCCCTCCCCCCACTGCACCCACGCAGCCCTCTTCCAGAATGAAAGGGTACGCTATAATAAGTTCCTGTTGCCTGTTGGGCGTCGGGATCCAGATACACATACACATACGCATACGCTCAGCATCTGTGGCCGCGGGACTTTCTATCACAAATGAGGTCTTTTCAACGTGTTCTTGGGTCATGTGCCTCCCCCGCTTTCTTTCTCGCGCTCTCCTCGTCTGTCTCTGTCCTTTCCAATCTCCGAGTGCCTCTCGTCTGTTTTGCCTTTAATGTCACCTCCGACTGCCTCCACGCCTTCCCTGCCACCCTCTGCACCCCCACATGAAATGAATAGTATTTCTGCGAGACTAGAGGAGACAGTTTGAAATTATAACAAGGTGGCTGATCTTTAAAGCTTGCAAAGCACCCGCCCAGCAATTTGGGGCGAACCCAATGCTGCTGGAGTGGTATCGAGCGCTAAAATCAATGAGAATACACATGTATGATAAAGAACAGGTTTATGAAGCGTTATTGCGTGCAAGGCTTCCATAACTGAACGTCTTTATCCTTCCGCAGGTCCACAGTTTCTGTTCACCGTGGGGAGGAGGAGAGCAGTGAGGGTGACATTTTGTGCATTGGCCCTCATGTTAACACCTCATTATCCTGATTACGGTCGCTCTGTTTACATTGCCACCGATAGCATCAGAAAAGGTCAGATTGGACTGACAGTCCCCATTAGCCGATTAGCGTATAATGGAATCATTAGGAATTAGCGTTAAAGCTGTGCTGGCCAGACTTGTGTTTGCGTCAAAAACGTAGCGGTCAAAATCCAGCTAGCTTCGCTGATGAAACACTACAACTGAATCACAGCACTGTCACACAAACCCACTCGGGGAAAGGTTGAGGCTGCCAGGAACGTCACGGATTAATGGTCAGTAGATGACGATTGAACTGGAAGGCGCATAACAAACTGAGCGGCCATGATTGCACACCGATGGTCTAGGCGCACTATCTAAAGATCCTTGGAGATGATTGAGTGCTTTATCAGTGGGTGGCAATCAATATCACTCCAAAAACAACCTTACATCCATTTTGCTGCACTCTGTCCTTATGCGAAGCTTAAACAAAGCCCAGACCAAAGGGCCATCTTAAAGGAACATGCTTTCTCCTAGAGACAAACGCTAAAATGAACAAACACTGTGACATCTGGATAAAAAGCACACATTTTACATTAACAGACCTTTAAAAATAACCACAATATTATTATTATTATTATTATTATTATTATTATTACCATGGTCCTCAAAGACAACATTTGTGAAAAACAATGGAGTTTTTCAGTCCCTCTGCACATTTGCTCCACTGCCTATTCTTGAGGCTGAGCCAAGACGAGCGTGGCGAGGATCATGGAGCGGGAGCATCCACACGGTGGGGACTGTGTGTGTGTGTGTGTGTGTGTGTGTGTGTGTGTGTGTGTGTGTACTCCAAATGGACCGAATGGAATGGTGCAGGATCACACCTGCCAGCCACATCTTCTCTCCTCCCTTTTTTGTTCCTTTGTGTGATCTTTCCTTTGCACTCATCTCCGATATTTCATCACCCCACTCCTTTAACGCTTTTTTTTTTACCCCTTTTCTCCTCTCTCTGTCTCTGATGGCCGTGCCTGCACTCTGTCAGTGCCCTCTCTGAGCCGCCCTGGCAACGCCTTGTTGCTGAAACAATCCACGTCATATCTATACGGCCACACACTTTCATGTCTGCCTCCGCAGAAACTCCGCAGAAAGGCGTTATCACAAGAAGGTGAGACATGAGGGGATTTTTGAACTATACAACAAAAGTGCGTCCTGACTGTGTTATCAGTTTTTGGACCTCATGCCAGAGACAGAATGGGGAATAACAGAACCAGCTTGACTATTTAAGTGACAGCTGCAGCTGTAAACTAGTGTTTTTAGTCCCCCACCCTCTCTTTCTCTGTAAGGCACAGATGTCATAGGGATGACATTATTATTACTGTTATCTTACAGGCAATGTCGTCCCTTTGCCATGAAGCCAAAGGAAGCTTTTCGCTGTGTTTTGACAAAAGACCATTCATTACAGGGTTTGTGCCTCTCAACATTCACGCCACAGGGCCGAATAAAAGAGAACCCATACATTTCAACCCCAGTGTCCATAGCACCCTCCTGAGATGAACACCCACGCTGTGCTCCACACACACACACACACACACACATGCACGCACACGCACACACACACACACACACACACACACACACACAAGACTGCAGATAAAGACAGCCAGGCCTGATTAGCCAGTAAAGGTCTAGGGTTATCATTCCCGAGCACAGAAATGAAAAGCTTGAATGGAATAAAAACACATTCATAAAATAATTGGCCAGTGTAGCTGAATCATTTAAGTGGAATGATGTTCTCGTAATTAAAGGCAGACATAATCCAACATAACCGATAATATCCTAGTAGGCTGATAATTCACATTATGATTGGACGGAATAGAAGCATCTTGCCAAGTCGCATTTGGTCGTGTCGCACCTGGAGTATTCACGTCTCTGTCGTGTCTCTGCGCTTGAAAAGCACCACACAAAACCCAACCATATGGCCAATCTCCTCTACTCTGCCAAAGAACAGAACACAAACAAAACGGCACACAAAGACCCCCCCACCCCCACTGTCCTTACTCAGTACCAGTGAGTGGCTGTTCTCCAGCCCATAAATGCCTGCATGTTACCACTATCACACAGCCTGCTTAGAGATGCTGATGGCAGGCAGGGAGGAAAAGGTGAGTTTTTTTTCTTGTCGTTCTCCTCGGTGAGAAGAGATCTGTGTGGGAGGAATATATAAGCTACATTGAGGGTGTGTGAGGGCATGATCTGTGTCTGATGGAGGGATGGGCTACGGAGAGAGGAGCGGACGAGTGGAGAGAAGGGTTGGGGAAGGGAGGAGTAGATCGAGAGGAGGGGAAGAGTGCTGTAGAACGCCGTTGCGGGCCGCGGGCGATGCGGAAGGCCGGCCCGGGGTCAGTGTGTGATACACTCCTCACAGCTACTGTGCAGCTGAGAAGCCCAGCCCGCTAGCACATTCAAGGGCTCTTGGGGATGAGACTGCAGTCACTCACAGGTGCCTCTGAGGGTGCTTTCACACTGGGTCCGTTTAACTGGACCGGACCCGGGTGCGGTTACTCGCTGCTCAGCTGGTCTGCGTTCACATTACAGTTTGCTTTGCGCACCAGGGTCCGTTTATGTCACAATATCGCAGGTT
>JASCQY010000031.1:1280044-1301382 GCA_030264315.1 Sardinella tawilis
CTTACTTCTGTTTGTCAAGTTTTAGACTCAGTGGATGCAAGTTCAGCATGTTACTTATGTTTCTCGGGTAAGAACGAAAGGCCAGCCTATATAAAGTAACGTTTACTTCTGTTATTGCAGTAAGGTGCGTTGTCATTTTTTACAGTGTAGAGTGGGACACTTGGGGGAAGGCGGGGGCAGATTGATGGTGTAATCTCTCTCTCACACACACATACTGTACACACACACACACACACACACACACACACACACACACACACACGCACAAGCAAAAACATACACATGAGCACACACACTCATAGACATTGACACACACACACACACACACACACACACACACACACACACACACACACACACACACACCTCTGTGTGTGTCTCTCTCTCTCTCTCACACACACACACACACACAAAGTTATACTTTTTGCTAAATAGTGAAATATTTTTTTAGCACTCTGGCTTTTAGCAATCAATAGGGAACTGAGGGACACATGAAGGGTACTATTATTATTACCAGTCTGCTTGTGTGCAAGGGCATACACACTTAATTACACTTTTAGATACGGAAATATAAAATATGTGTGTGTGCGTGTGACTGCGACTGTGTGAGGGTTTGTGTGTGTGTGTTGATGACAGAGTTGGTCTCTCTCTGGCTCAGGAGGACATTTTAACTGTACATCATTAAAAAAATGAAGAGGGAATGGATGAAGAGGGAATGGATGAACAGAAAAGTACATTTACAGCCAAAGGGCTTTTCTAGATATGAAGCTATTTTCTCAAGTCCCTTGGGTTTATATTTATTTTCCTGTTTGAGACACTGTTCTCTGTGCTTGTAAAACAAACTATAACAAACAAACTAGCTCTCTAAATCTCTTTAATCTTCACAATGCCATACAATCTTGATGATTTGCCCCTAAACTGTAGATATTCTTCAAATCAATGTGTTACAAACAGTATGCCAACCTAATTTGTAAAACATTTATTTTAAAATGCGCCCCCATTCAAATTATATATGAATATGGACAATGATGCTCTTCACTTCCGCACGTCCCACAACCAGCATTCAAACTGGGTTCATTTGTCTCATTGATTCATTCGTCACGGGGTGAGAGTAAGCTATTAACTTCCTTCTTTGTTCGGGGACTTTCCGGTATTGATTTGTCCCACCACGTAGTATGTGTGTGTGTGTGTGTGTGTGTGTGTGTGTGTGTGTGTGTGTGTGTGTGTTTGTGAGGAGAGGCAGAGCCAGTAGGGCAAACATGGGCACCAGCAAAGTAAATGGACTGGGCTTGGTTGAACTCCCCTCCCCCAGTGCACTTTTATATGTGTGTGTGTGTGTGTGTGTGTGTGTATGTGTGAGCGTGTGTCCTCTCTGTAGATAAACAGTGTGCCAGTGATTAAACAGGACGGAAGACCTCCAGGGGTCACCTGCCAGCTCGCCAGGTGACAGACTCTCTCCTCGCCGGCCTCCTCCTGCTCCCACCGAGGTCAGACGCGTGAAGGTCCCTCTGCGCTCGGTGCCAGATGTTCTGTGTCACCCCCTCCTCTTTCTCTTGTCTCTTCCTCCTCCTCTTTTTCTTCTTCTTCTTCTTCTCCTCCTTCTTCTTCTTCCTTGGTCCAACAGATAACAGCCACCTGAAAAAACATGGCGGCATTGAGCCGCAGTGTTAATTCTCGTCTACTTTGCAGAAAATACAAAGACATTATTGCCATTATTTTCTTTTTTCAAAAGAGCAGCTCAATATTGCATGGAGCTTGGAGGCTTTGTATTTGGTAAGCTTGGCTTAGACTGGAGAAACACGATGTTGGCTGACCCACTCACAATAGTGCAGTTCTCATTTTGTCTTCTCAGTGTGGTGAATGCATGCCAAATTCACCCAAGGCAACACTAGACATTGTATCCAGCTTCACAGCAACACAACTGGCAGTTTGATCAGCAGTCAAACATGACTGGCTGTATTTTGTTTTACATGTACATGCCAAGGTTCCCCCCCCCCCTTTTTTTTCGATTTTGTGCACTGCTATTTTCTGTAGGCATTCTTTTGACAGCAGGAGGTTCTGGCCAACCAAGTCCGATATAAAAGATGCCTAAGAATATGCAGAAAAACACGTTGACAGTCTCCCTTTTTCATGCACGAATAGAACTTGACGCTCATAATGTACAACATGTAGTTCTGCATTGTGTCTGCACTGCCTGTGACAGGACACTCTGTCTGTTATTGATGTTCAGCATCTGAGAAAAGCCGTTCATTGTTACATAACACATTGCTGCCACAAAGGGCATGGGGAGCATGAATCCTTCCCTTTGATTTCCTGTCTGTTCTTCTAGAAATTTCTAAAGGGCATTAGTAGTACAGACAACGAATCCAGAGCTCTTTTATATGGTCCTTCATGGGCTGGTTTTGGTGCTGAGGTTGTGCTGCTGATGCTGCTGCTGTGGAGGAAGATACTGAGGAGATTAGAAACACGGTCTTTAAGATAGCCTCCCAGTGAGCAACAGCCAGGCTTTCTCCGACAGATCCAACTTCTAAATCTTTTTTTAAAAGTGCGAAAGATATAGACACATCAGCCGAAATAAGACTCTCTTAGGTCTCCAATAAAGCTGTAAGGGAAAGCGCGAGAGAGAAAGATGGAGAGGAAAGAGAGAGCGACGGAGGGAGGGAGGTAGGGTGAGCGAGAGAGAGAGATAGCAAGCCGCTCTTATTGCCTTGGTTCACCAGCCCTCTTGTAAACAGAGGTAGTTTGGCATGCAGAGGCCGTGGTGCGTCTTTGACTGGATTGAGAGGTGGGGGTTGAGGAGTGTGTGTGTGTGTGTGTGTGTGTGTGTGTGTGTGGGGGGGGGGGGGGGGCAGCGGATACACTGGAGGAAGCCATCTGAGATGAGATGGATGGGATGTCAGCTGGAACGCTGATGCGTTTGGCGAAGTCGCACCTCACCCTCGATTTATCTCCAGCAATAAACTCAATGTGCACCTCATTAATGGCGAGTTAGCGGCTATCTGTTGGCAATGTTTTTATCTGATACACTAATAAACAGATCTCTTTGTTTTTTATATCAGTGTTTTGAACATGAACAGATCCACCTGGAGCAAGATTTTTGCAAAAGAGTGTACTTAATTAACAGGGACGATGAGCGCCAAGACATCCATCTTTGCCCAGTGCTATATACTAAGATAATCATCCGAGATTGTAAGTGAATGGGATGCAATAGAGGGAAACATTAACCTCGCTCAATATGAACCTCGCTGCTATCCGTACCCCTGGCACGCATCCCTCTCCCCTTTGATCCTCTTAAAACGATTTATGCCTTGGAGCAGATGGGCTTCAGGCAGAGCCTTTCCCTGTTTTACGAGCCTTTTCTCCCCCTGTTACCGGCTCACGCAGGTAAGGCAGCAGGGGCGCCTCAAAGCCCTGGTGCTTTGGCCACCACAAACAGCCATCTATCCTGTGGCCAGCTCCCATGTGTGTGACTGTGTGTGTGTGTGTGTGTGTGTGTGTGTGTGTGCACACACCCTGACCCTGGGGCCTATGCATCACCTGGGAGGGATGATCGTTCCACTGTCACCAGCCTCTGGTAACAGAGAGCGGCAGCCTCCACACCCAGAGCCCGGCCTTATTTATGGGTGTAGCAGGGAACGGAAAACAGTCATTACCAGCGGCAGGCGGGGGTATCAGTCAGCGCCGAGGCCCGCCGAGATTGAATGTCGGGGGATGGGAGGATGCGGCAAGCTGAGAGGTGGCGGGAGAACAAACGACTTCTTACCCCTCCCGCTGGCGGAGGCATCAGGGTGTCTCATTGGGCGAGGCCAGACAGGATCATCAGGTAACCTCACCTGCTCACTACTACCTCCCGCCACTGACGCTCTCACGGGGGAAACAAATAAACACAACCCACAGGTCGCTTTTTTTATTTCTCTTTTAAAGCATAAAACTGGCACATTCCCCCCCAAATATTTACATTTTTCACATCATTTTACAGCGGGAATGCACACACATTTATGAAGAGCTTTTACAATGACATGCAGTGACAGCATACACACATTTACAGAGAGCTTTCACACATATCCCCTGGGAAATGGAGGTGCCTGTTTTCCATTTAAAGTCGGGTGGAAATACTGTAGGCAGCTTTGTGAAAAGTAAAAAAAAAAAAAAAAAAACAGAGTTGAATGGAACTGTCTGCTTAAATGAAGCAATTTATAAGCACATCTGGTTGGTCCAGGCAACGGCACATGGAAGCAAGATGTGACATAGCCAGGTGAATCATGATCGCAAACAGACCAAGCCGCACAGGTGGTTGCCAGGTGAGAGTCGGTGCAGTCTACAATGCAGTCGCAGCCAATGGGGATGGAGATGGAAAAAGCTAAATTTCTACCGACCACCAGCTACACGTCACAGATGGCTCCCCTTAATTTAACTCCAAGGCCCCGTCACTTACCAGGATTGAACATGCCACGCCATGGACTGGCACACTTCATTTACCAGGCCCCGAGAAATTATTACCCAGCCGTGACTGACTGACTGACTGACTGGGGCGTCTGGCTGGCTGGGAGAGGACTCCAGCTTCAGTCTGGAGCCGAGATCGGCAGGCTTTGATAGCAGGTTTACTGGTGATGAAACAGCTGTGCTGTAGAGAATTTTTGGTGATTGACAGCCAGAGAGTAAGAGGGAATTGGGGATAAAAGAGACGAATGAGGGAGGGAGGAATGGAGGGAGGGAAGTATGAGAAAGAGAGAGAGAGAGAAAGAGAGAGGAACTTAAGACGTCTTTGGATATTCCCCCAAGCTTTCATTAGTCAAGGCAGCTCTTTTGAGCAGAGTGGAAGCAAATGATGTGTTGGTCTTAAGTGAGTCACAGTATCTGGAGAACTTAATTAGGGTCGAGGCAGAGAAAGGCAAAGCTGAGAGAGCCACCTGACCCTCTGACCGCGTGGGGAGCAGAGATAGGATAAACCTTCCTAGCCTTGGAGTGTGAGTCTGTGTGTGTGTGTGTGTGTGCACCCGTCGTCCCACCTTTTTTTTTTATCTCTCCCTTCCTCCTTCTCTCTGTCGGTTCCTCTGCCTCTCTCCCTTTATCTATGCTCTCACTGTGTGTCCCCTTCACTGGCATTTTTTCCTTCTCTTGCTTCTCTGTACCATCATTCTCTCTCTCTCTCTCTCTCTCCCTCGGCATGTGTGTATGTTTCATCTCTCTCTCTCTCTCTCTCTCTCGCTCTCCCTCCTTGACAGGTAGAGGGCGTCTGCCCCCCTCCCCTCTTCCCCTGCCCTCTCTTCCAGAGGAGAGACAGCTCCAAGGCATATATATCTAGCACCCGGACCCCCTGTAGTCAAGCAATAGCTGCTCAAAAATGAGGCACACGACGACAGCCACCACAACCCCAGTGCTCCGGTATGGCGCAAACATCACGCCGGAACAAAATGTTCCGTCTCTGACAAGATAGGTCATTTTCCAACAACACATTCGGATGTACTGTAGGAAAAAAAATACTGACTTTCCAGTTACTGTGCGTTTGGGTCGGATTGACTCGACTTTTATTTCTGCATCAAGTTCCTTCACGTAGCACATGGTGTCCTGCACTTGTGACGAGAAAGCATTTACAGATACTATCTATGGGCGGCAGTGTGTCAGGTAATGGTCTGTGCATTTAGCTTTTACGTTTCCCCCTCTCTGTTGTTTCCTTTAATGGATTTCTACGTGGTCTTTGGTTGAATCTAGCGACAGCCCTGGCTTTTACCACTTTCCATTATGTAATTTAAAACACTCACTCAATCTCTCTCACACACACACCACACACAACAAACATGCGTGTGCAGGCACACACACACATACACACAAATGAAATTAATAAATCAATGAAAGGCTTTTTATAAAGATGTCACATATTCTGCAAAAAATCCACTTTGCACTTTTTAAATTCATTTTATGCCTGAAGATGCAGAACAGGAAATCAGGTCAAAGCAGAATGATGTGGAAATGAAGTGATTTAATGGCCCCGCAGGGCAAATATAAATATAGAGCGGCATTATGACTGGCCTCTCCTAGGACAAAGTGACAAGGCTCTCAACCATAAACACACAAGTTTGTTAGGCTCAATGTGTGTGTGGTGTGTACATATTTGCAAGTCCATGTACATCTACAGTATTACCGTGAGTGTATGGATGGGTGTGTGTATGGTATGTGTGTATATATGTGTTTATGTGTGACAACAAAGGAAAATCATGTGCAAAAGTTATGTGCACAAAGAAAATTAAACATGCTGCATCTCACTGATAGGCCATCCCCCTTTTCCACACCCTCACATCTTGTCAATTTACTTCTTCTTTCAACCACTAGGTGGTGAGCCGACTCTTCTCTGGTCAAGTGAAACTTGCTGACACTCATCAAAATGAGTATTCTGATGACAGGAAGTCACAGTTTTGTATCTTTTGACTACTGGAGCAAATAAATCTTGTTGTAAGAAGAGTGTTAAGTGTTAGTGCTAATATCATCATCTTTAAAATGACATGTTATAAATGACTGCCATGATGGCAGTAATATCTGATTTAGTTTATAAATATTCGTGTTTGCAACATCTAGCCCATCCACTGTCTAATTTATATAAAGCAATGGAGGAAAAGCAGGCTTTAACTTGTACACAGTACAAATATTCATCAAATGACTCAGCTTCCCCACCAATTACCTGAGGCACTTATCACCTTTATTCCAGGTGCGTCCTGCCGCTTGTATCCTCCTGTTCTCATTTACACCTGTTAGTTTAAGGTCAGCAGGCTATGCTGTAATTCTGATCCACTTGATCAGTCCTCCCACAATCAAACAGGGTTGGGAACAGCAGGGGTCAAAAGAGGTGTACTAACCTCTCTGAAGAAAGTAAAGCAGCTGTCCCCATCACTTTCACAACTTGAAGCAATGAAAGGCTTTTTTGAAAAAAGCTGTGGGTGTTGGCTTGTGTGTGTGTGTGTGTGTGTAACTGTGTATAGACGTATTTGATGGGAAAACAAGCTTCAAATGTTGCAAAACATAAGAGGGAGGCCTTGAAGTTGTGAAATTGTACATTTCCCTGTAGGATTTGGCGCATTTGTATTATCATCAAACAGAAATCTCCCTCTGACTTTAAACGCACAGCCTTTAGTGTGTTTGATGCGGAGCTCGTTGCAGCCATCTTGAGCGCTCAGCAGTTGGGGTATATCTGCCTCTAAACACAGACTCTCCTGGGTGCAAGTTGGGCCTTTAAAGAGCTATTGCCAAAAACTGCAGTGAACTGAGAGTAATACCAAGTGACATTGAAAAGCAAAAGCAAAGGATGGGATCGTAACAAAACTACTGATGACCCACCACAAAAGTATTTATTCACTTCTCTTCACAATGCATCAGGAAGCTCTGATTTTCAGACCTAATAAGTCAAATACAAGCCATGGGAATTAGGGTAATAAATAAATTACTACTAAGTCACTAATGCTGTTAATGAGGTCAGACAGATCTGGGCTGTAACGGGTCCCAAAGCGTCGGAAAATGTACGGGTGGGAAATGGTGGCTCGTCCACATGGACACTTGAGGGCTGAGGAAGACAGGAAGTAGGTTCAGGGCGGCTATGGCTGCTGGCAATGCCCTGCTTTCTAATTAAGAGTGACAGAGGAACCCGCCGCTCAACAGTTCAGCTCGCCTCAGGCAAGGTTGGGATTCCTCCACAAACCCCACCCATTTCCAGCCCCCCCACCCCCCACACACACGCACACTCTCTCTCTTTCACTTCACCTAACTTCCAATACGTTAAGTTCACCTTGAACATATAGTGCATGTGTTTGATGTTTAATTCATCTAATCTTCTATTTTATGTCCTCATCTCTCTCTCTCTCTCTCTCTCTCTCTCTCTCTCTGCTCTAAATGCCAGCCTCCCTCACTTTCACTTCTCCAACAGGTTCAGATCATATCATGGCTGGCCATCCGAGAATGCTTACCCAGTGTCTCACTAATTGTCAATGCTGGGTGCCTTCCCCACAGGACCCCCAGACAGAGCACTCAATCACATGAATATCATGAATATAAGTTGCATATAAACATCAGGTCAGCGCTTTTTATGCAAACTAAGAAAATACAACTATGCCCCTGTATTGATCACACCCAAGTATTAATCAAGGTTAATTACAGTAAACATTACTTAAAATTAAAACGAATCGGAATTACAACATGATTACATGACAAAGAAAGTAGAATGAAGAACAAACCACTCCCATGTACTTCCCTCCCCCATGTATAACCTCACAGATGAGGAAATTTTGTGTAATCAGCATATTAACCTCGTTCATAATCTGAAAATCAGGGGCTTCGGCACTGCTCTGGTCCTCAAGGGACACTTGGAGACCTGTGAAGAGTCCTATGGAGGAATCTTTGCCAATGTTACCAGTGGGAGGGACAGAGAGGCTGTGAGGGAGGAGGAGGCTCAACATGAAGTGAGGTTTTTACATGAGCAGAAGGCTAGGCATCAATGGACTGCCATCTTCAGACACAATAGGCTACACAAGCTGGTACTGTAAATGTTAAGGTCTAAATTTATAAGAATCTATCTCTGTTTAGTGTTTACTTTCACGATGTATCACTTGTCTTGTTGGCTCTTTTATCCACTGTAAAATATAGGAGTATTATTTTGTCTATGTCCTTGTACCACCAGATGTCATGCTCACGAAGGACAAGCAACCTTAACCGTGAGATTGTGTGCCTGCATCGCATCACCAGAAAACAGATAATATGCGAGAGGTGCTGACTCACTTACGCAATGGAAGAAAACACAAGCGGCTGCCAAGCAATTATGGGGAGGGGGAAGAAACAGAGCCTCTGTAAATGCCAAGGTGCATGTTGGCACCATGACAGAGTGCAACAGCTTAAAGCCACAGTCCTCAAACCTGGAGAAAGACTGTTGACATTGTAGAGGGTTCATGAACACCTGAAAAGTGGGAAAAATCCCACTTTTGTTAATGCCACTGAATATGCGGATCAAACTGAATTAGGGGAATTTGAGCCTACTTTAAAGTGAAAAGCTAGAAGAGGGTGTTTTGACCTCATTTGACATGCAAATGACATTCAAAAAATCTTGTTCCATGCACAAATAAATCGTTATTATCCATCATTTAGAATTAGTTGATTGTAATATTAAACAACACTTCCTGGTTTATTTTTAGCTTAACTATTCTAGTCTTACATTTAGCTTGTTTGAGAGATTCATGTTATCAAATGAACACGCTGAATTCGTAAATGGGAAGTTCTGAAATGGGAACTTTACAGACCCAGCAGCACACCATATAAGGTAAATGGCCAATGGCCAAAGAGGTGTCTTGTATTATTTTGATGAGACGGCTACAAAGGATTCCATAACAGCGAAGCAGAGTGGAGTTTCCTTCTCCTAGTCCATTAATACTGTACACTACATCAGGACACCTCAATGGCTGCTATTTCACCATCTGCTCACCACTTTGTGCATGCGCATAAAACGCATTAAGGAAACTACTATCTAGATTCAAAAGAAGCTAACTTGTTCATTTGGACTACTTTTACTGATTACAAAGGCCTAACGACAATGCTGTGTAGTTAGCTTGGAGACAGCTGATTCCATTGTTCTGCTGTGCAAATACAATTGTCGCATTGTTAGCTCCCATTTAAAAGAAAAAAAAAAAAAGAATAAAAAAAAAAACACTGATATGGAACAGTGAAAAACTCATTAATCTGACCTTCATAGTACACACCCTGACAGGCTATCAGTATTTTAGGACAATAGGCCATAACTCAATAAATAGAGCTATAGGAAACATTAGGCCTACTAATTGGCTCAGACTCGGAGCCAGTTAATTTGTTTCCCAATACAGTAATACACCAGATTGCAAGCGGCAATGGGAGAGCCTGCAACTGCTTAAATTCTCAGTTCCTCAAGCCAAAGCGATAGCCTAGTAGCCTAGAGGAAAGCGTGGCTTCACCTATATGCCCCCGGGCCATACACTTCAGCTGTCAAACATGACATTCCACACTTACAGTACAGGAATCCAGGAATCATAGCTTTCTTTGTCCCCTGGGTATTGTCTACAATAAATTGTATGTCACATACTATTTGTAAAGGCTATGCAGTGCAAGGTAGCAATGAAATGATGATTTGTATCAGGGATGCCAGGGATGCTCATCCATGTTAAAGACTGTAACATGGATGAGCTTCTTTTTTCCTGGTAATGCATCCCTGATTCAAATCATCTTTAAAAAAGAGATAAAAAAGAAAGAACTCATTATATTAGTAGGCCTGTAGCAGTATAGCAGTAGTCTACATCTGTTATACTGTAGGCCTCTTAGTATAGCAGTAGGCTACATAGCCTGTTCCTGTTGCCTGCATAACAGCTTAAGGATGGATAGAAAAGAATTGGATGTTCTCTGTCAACCCCCTCAACATATTTGGGTAAGCTACAGCAACTAGGCTACTAACAAGGATGACACTCAACACACAACGAATCAAGACTGAGTTTTTGAGGATGCAAGACTGAGCCGACACGGAGTCCTTGAGGAGAGACTGAGTCAAAACCAACACCATAAAAACATTTTCATAACCATGATCAGTTAATATTCATGTGCATGACCAGATAATATTCAATAGGCACACAGTTCTATAGAGCTCTTTCACAAGTGGCCATATTGTTGACATACGATTATCAGGCATATTTTTCCTTCATGTTTTCAGACAGTGGGTCAAAAAGCTACTGACAGCTGCACTAACTGACTGAATCTATGTCAAAAATATAGACGCAGATACCTCTGTGAGCCTAAAAAGCTCGCTGGTCTTAGTCTTGCTAGCTGGTCTTAGACTCTCTCTCTTAAAAAGTCCTTCGCCTCCTACTGTGGGCCGAGCCTGAGTTAAAACTGAGTATTTTTACTGTTGAGACTGAGAAAACAGAAAATGGTCTTGAGATTGGTCTTGAGTCTGATACTGGACTTGAGTAGCCTACTACAACACTAACAACTGTCTGTAATGGTAGAAAGTGTCTCTGTGGTAGGCTATATCTTATGACTTTGAGGGCCATATCATATGCAGGTATGTCAAAGCACAGATCAAGCAGAGGCCCTCTCCCCCTCTCTTCAAGCCAGGGATGACAACAACAGACAGAATATTTCTACTTGGATTCTGCTTGGATTTTCTATGGACATGGTTTATGTTGGTCATGCTGGTGACCAGCCTATCAAGCTTTCATTGATGGTTTAAGATGGTCATACTGGTTTGACCAGCCATAAGGCTGGACATTGCTGGATTGACCAGTTAACCTGGTTAACTTGCCAATAACCATAAACTGGTCCAACCAGCTAAACCAACAAAACTTTTGCGAAAACACAGCTTAAACTAGCAAACTTCAGCTTCAGATGGTGACCATCATAAGGTGGGTTGACCAGCTAAACCAGCAAAACACTTGCAAAAACACAGCATAAACCAGTAAAACATCATAAACTGGTCAAGCTGGGTTTTTTTTTCAGCCGTCAAGGCAGATGTTCAGACATCCATTTTGACAGTCCAGCTGCTTTGTAAACAGCAAACAACACACACAATCAATGATACTGCACTTGTATTCTCTCCCCAGTATTTTGGTTGCTTCGCTAGCCTTTTTTTTTTTCAAAATTGCTTCCTTTCCAGAGTCCAGAATATACCCAAGATATAATCACAGAAGTAAGGACCAAGTGGCCAAATAGCCTACTATGACCGTGGAGGACCTAAGTAGAATCCAGGTTGTGGTAAGAGTTTGTGGTGCCAGGTCCTGGCCCTTTATCATTAGGCTATATTTATGAGCCCTTGATCTTGAGGTTGGCTACCTAGACTACATAAAACATGCTACACAGATGTCCAGTTAATTCCGTGTTTGATCAGACATCTCTCAGTGTTGACTAATAGAACAGCCTGCCCTGAACCAAAGCAGCTGCAGGGAAAATGCCAGTGAAACCACAATGGCCAAATAGGCTGAAAGAACACACCAACATCCAAAGATGCAAAACATGCACCAAAAGGCCTGACCTGTGTTGACAAGATGGAGGAGGTCATTTGTTTAATGGTAGCATAAGTCACACATTTATCATTTGCCAGGCAAAATTATGAAATGGAGAAATCCCTGACTGTGCTAGAGCAAAATGTGATAGCCTACAAGCTGAAGCACTGGGCAGAGCTAGCCTGGTTACTTGTTCAGAGGACTATTTAAAAAAGGACTTGCGGACACCGTTGAAGTTTATTGTCTGTGTCATCATGTTATACTAGCCTCTCTTTGCAAAGCATACATTGATTATTAGCCTCACACAATTCCCCTTTAAGCTTGCATTCACTTTGAATGTGCCCTGCTGTATTCTTGATGATGGCTCATATGCTGTGACGCATTGCCAACACTGCAATGAAGCAATTACTGAAACACACCTTAAACTTACCAGTAGCTACATCATAATAAACTTAGCAACCTTCACTTATCTGTGTTAGTACTGGCCAACGCCCCCTCTGTTTGCACAGTCAAGGTAGACAGTGGGTTTGGTTCTGTCGCACCCTTAGACTAAATAACTAGGCCCACTCCAAAAATACATACAGTACAACAGGTAGCCTCCGCTGAAGTGCGACTCGGAAGGTTTAACAACGCTTGCCGCGGGAAAGCTATTCGTGACGCTTCAGGCAACTGTCTATGTGGTCTGCTGTCATCGCGCGAGTTAGACAAGTCAGGTGTGATGCTGTTGGCGTTCAAACTGTGAGTTGTTTTAATCATGTGTCGGTATCCTTCCTATAACATGTCGTAGCCTCGCATCTACGATGTATAAGACTCTCACTTGAGTTTATCCAGTCATTTCCCTAATGTGACACTGAAAACGAGATCGTGTAGCAGCTATGGAGAAGTGAAAGTTGGTCGTCGTCCACACCCTATCTTCTGTCTGTCGCGTCCACTATGGCTGTGTCAACTTAGTTAAAACTTCTTCAGTGTAGGCTACTACAGTTTAGACTGTAGTCTGATTTAACTTGGCCATAGACAGTATCGTAATAAGGCCAACCTGCGGTACTCATTTACCCATCTGACCGGTTTCACATAGGTTACGCTTAAAGAAAGTCACTTCCTTGATCTTTCTCAGACCGCTGAAGACATGGCGAGAACCGCTGATCTCGCTGCTCAGAATGGACATGGAAAGCATGCAATGGACCAGAATAATGTGAAAAATATTGCAACAAGAAAAAACGGATTTCACAATAAAGTTTTGGTAAGTGAAAAAACAGCGCCTATTTCAAATGTTTTATCTAAAAATATCTTACAAAACAAGTCCATGCATAAATGTAGTACGAATATCCAATGCCTGGAGTTGATTTTAACGTTCATCAGATTGTGACATGAGCAATACAGGGTGAGGTTACTTACAGTTAAGATAGCGGGCCTTCCTGGACCACCGGAAATTCACTCCGTCTTCTGAAATCTTGTGTTGCCTGTAGCCTTTATGCATGTGCATGTACACCTTGTCTGTTGTGGCAGTTTACTGAACACCACCTGTGCGTCAATGAACGGATCAACAATTATCAAAGATTTCCATGTACTGAGTTCATTCATCAAGTCTTGAAAATGACAGATATACTGTAGGTATTTGGGCAAATGTCATATTATTCTGCATAGCTGTGCATAATGAACGTTTTTGCACAATGAACTAGTCTGTTCTCTATCTAAACAAATCTATGGAGTGATTTATAACCTCAAGTAGTAGTTGGGCTAGCAGTGATTTTTTTTTGTCAAAGATATGGATTGTGCATGTAAGTATTACATTATGGGAGCATCTGCCCCTCCTGTGCTGGGTCACACACTACAGTAGCAAGCACCAGTGTGAAATGACACCTTTTTATATTGCAGAAATATGGCCCAAGTCTTGGCACACAGCCTCACCGGCGTGGGCAGGATTCCTTTGAACAGGCGCCCATGCATGTGGCTGTTCTAACCTACATTGGATTCGGAATAGTCACCTTGTTTGGCTACTTCCGAGACTTCCTGCGGGCAGTGGGGCTGGAGAAATGCCATGTTGCTCAGGAGCGGGAAGAACAAAAGGTAGGCCTACTGTTTAACTAACTCTAGTTCCTCTTTGTGAGAGGATTTTAAATGGTGCTCTATAGGCTAGTGGGCTAATTGCACTGAGATTATTATAGATGACCATCCTAGTCTATGTTGTTTATCTCATTTGGGTTCAGCAGTGGGAGTGTTGCCAGGACACTAGGCAGTTAGTCTGCTTTGGGACCATACATAATTAGATCTCGTGTGGGTTTTACTTGATTGCTGCAGCCCTGACAGTCGATAATTGGACATGTCAGCCCAGACATAACCTACGAAAACACCCTAGGTCTTTAGGCTAAATCTTATGCCAGCAGTTTGCATACATTGCAAATTAGTTGTCTAATAGTTCCCCAGTCTCAGTAGGTTTCTAAATGGCTTCATGCACATGTAATGTGATTGATTGAGCTTCTCTATTAGACAGACAGCACATATTAGATCATCAGCTCGTCACGGGCAGTAAGGTGTCAATCAGTGTTGCTCTGCGTATCTGCATAGTGATGACTTGGATAAGCGAGACCTTTTGGGGTTTGGCTGTGTTCAGGGCTTGACTTGGTTTGCTTTATGAGTGGACGTTGAGGGGCTGGGCTTTACAGCAAGCTCTAAAACCACACATTTTGGCTTTATGGAGCATAGCTCTGAGCCTACCATTACAAAAACAAAAGCTTTACTGGAGGTCATTCAAATTTGTTTTCAATAGTGGCCCTGCTGATTTGACTGTATCATTTACCCATACTGTAAGGTGCAATTCTGAATTACTGAACAGTGAAGTCATTTTCTCAAACACATTTTTGTCATTGTTGAATAGTTAGCCATATCACCTTCTGTGACATACAGGAATGTGACAGGAAGATTATACAGTAATGTGACTTGCATTGCACAAGCATTCACATACCTACAATATAATATAGTAAGTATCTGACTTTGTCTTTGGTTCACAGGACTTTATTCCCCTTTACCAAGATTTTGAGAATTTTTACACTCGTAACCTGTACATGAGGGTACGAGACAACTGGAACCGGCCCATCTGCAGCGTGCCCGGTCCTGTGTTTGACCTCATGGAGAGAGTATCCGATGACTACAATTGGACCTATAGGTATTTGTCCTCCAGGCACAATCACAGTCTTAAACACAAAGCCTTCAGAGGTTTTTACAGACAGTGCCAATTGCTCTGTCGTTTGCTAAGCTACTTTTTAGAGATAGAAGTGTTCTAAAGGCATCGATTGGCCTAAGCCATGTTGAAAGTGGTGAATGCTAAAAAATGGCCATGTTTCCAACAGAACAGTCGGGATATGGGTGACTTTCATTGTTGTAAGTTGTAGCATTGTTGTAGCATTGCGCAAAACTCACTCGAGCCAGCAAACCTGAATTCTTATGGAAGACTGTTTATCTAGACTCTGTCAGTCCTTTGTTGTGAGAACAAAGGAGACAAGGTGTGTTTGTGAGGGACGGCTCAGTGCAAACAGGGCTGAAATGACTAAGCAGTGTATGCTTGTCCACAGGATGACAGGAAGAACCATAAAGAACGTGATAAACATGGGGTCCTACAATTACCTTGGCTTTGCTGAGAACAACGCTGATTTCTTGCAGACAGTGGCGGACAAGACCAATGAGTACGGGGTGGGGGTCTGCAGCACTAGACAGGAACTTGGTAAGTGAGAACTACAACCTTTAGTAATGCATTCACGAAAGGAGCACAAAGGGATGTGGTTTTTCTGGGATGATGCACTTCATAGATGCACTTCAAAGACCCCGTCTCGTTTGGTTGTTTTCACTTTGAATAGGCTATCCTATCAGATTTTTTTTTTTTTTTATTTTAATATCAATATTGTGATCATTATTTTTGCCACATATTGCAACAAGAGGCTTTTTCTTTCTTGCATTAATCAAACCGTTTCTCTCGATATTATCATGTTCATCAATTACATTGCAAGAATCTTTAATTACTTCACTCTGCCTTTCATGCGGAATGAATAATTTAGCCATCGCTGAATTATATGAAGCTAAAGTCGGGATCATTACATGGTGACTGTTTGAAACTGTGGAAATAGTATCAGTGTTTAAATGAGTGTTATGAGACGAGCAAAAAGAGGTCACATGTAAAATTTAGGTAGTAGAGTGTAAGGGACTGGAGTAGTGATGCTTTCTGTTCTGGAGAGCTGCTAATGCTAATGCCCATATCAAGCTGTCTGCTTAGCCGTTTGATCTTCTCTCCTGTTATCATAATATACTCAATGAAGTGAAACGTGACAATCTGGACACGCCTGTTTGTGGGTCATTGGCCGGATTATGGCATCAAAGTTTCCTGAGCACTTGTCAAGTGTGTATACTCAAGTGTGTTTCTCTCTCCCTCTCTCTCTCTTTCTACATGTAGTAGGAGTAGTGTGTGTATGCTGCCATGTATGTGTGAAAGAGAAAGATGGAGAACAATCAGCACTCTTTCTTTCAAACTCTCATCTGACTCTTCTTTAATCTGTTTACTACTTGCTAAATAAAACGAAACTGATTGTACAACAAACCAGGCCATTAGTAAAATGACACCCATGAACTCTGAAGGTGTCTGTGTACATTACACATGGTGGAGATAGCACTCAGTATTTTACCCCTGACTAACCAAAACAGGAAGTAGGGAAGGGACGGAAAGGAAGAATAATAAAAACACAAGTTATCATGATTGATATGAGTTACTGTCAAGGTAGAGGTACAAAGTCTTTCTTACTGGACCACTTTGTTTGTTTATCTTTGTGAGGGAGTTTAGCCCAGTTTAATAGTCTGGAATGGATCCTTATGGGTTCAGCGACAGAGAAGTCAGCCCCCTCCTCCATCATCCCACAGGAATGATTAAACCTTAATTATTCATTCATGTACTTTCTATGCATGCAGCGCCATAGCTTACATGAAGGGCTCAGTGCTACATGTTAGCATAGCTCGTTAATTAAAGCTGTCAGGATGCCAGCTCAGCCAAATGCTGGGAAATGGTATGTATTCTCCTGTGCAAGTGTACCAAGTATCTGCCATGGGATATGACAACAAATCGTATCTTAGGGGCTTAGATGCCTCTCAAAACCTTGCCGTTGCGGTCAAGTTGCACGTTAAGCACCCTGGAGACCCGGGTTCAAGACCGGATGGGGTCGCTGTTCTCACCCTTTGCTACATATGGTTTCAGAAGTGGGATGGCTGTCGTGAGGCTAGTCTTGTGGTCAACACCTGACTTTAAGAACTCGCAGTACTGTCCCCTTTCCATATGTAAGATAGCCAGCTGGCAGTTAAAGGTATAGTTCCCCTAAATGTTTGTTCTAAAAGATGTGCAACTCACTGAGTGGTTACTGGCCTTCAACAATCTTCCATAGCAAGTTTCGTAAAGAAATACAACTTCTGTCCGTAATAATGATTCAATTACAGAGCAGAAGTTTATACACGGTTGTTAGGTATCTGGAAAAAGTAGTTCCAGAATTTAGGAAATATCTGATAAAAGACGACAGAAGTATTTCTTCATGAAACTTGCTATGGAAGATCATTGAAGATCGTTGAAGGCCAGAGTTGCACATCTTTTAAAATGAACGTTTAGGGGTGTTTTAAGGACAGGATTAGCCTGGCACATAGCGAGCAATGCTGAAGCCCTACAGAGAATATTCTAAAGCAGCCAAATAGCCACGACAGGACCAATCATCGAGATTTCGGTGTCAACCACTCGTTTGCATCTTGGGCAATACAGAAAACGGGCTTAAAGTGTAAAATACAGAACTATACCTTTAATAAAATATGTAAAAATATGAAAAAAGAAAATATTTACAATCAGTATTTTTCCCTCCTGGTTCTTTTTTTAAATAGGTCATACAATGTTTCAATAATACTCAATATCGACCAATATAAAAAGCCTAATGAGTAGGTGATGAAGAGGATTTTAAGTAATTGGCAGCAAAAATGGCCATACCCTACCTTTAGCTGTGGACTATGTACGTATATTAGCAAGGCTGAAGACTTTAGCTTCATATAATTCAGACACCTTGAGAGATGTGCCCATGAGTGAAAGTAGCACCCAGGGGTTACATATAGCATACATATAGGTTACATATATAGGTTTGGGTTCAGTCTCATGTCATATCTTGAGCCTTGGCCCCATCTCTTTACTCATTTCCTCTCTGAGTTGTCATTGCATAAAGGTTACAATATAATACCCCTTTACCACACTGTGGGGTATTAAAATATAATACCCCTTTACCACACTGTGTGACCTTGCGTGTCCCATAAAGATTTGTCTCAGAAACATGGTTGGTCCTGTTGGTGAAATTCCACAGTAGCTTTTGTAGTTGTTGTTTCACAGAGACCGTCTCTGTGGTGTCAATCATTCACAGATAGGTCTGTGTAAATTCTATCCACTTTACCATGATGATTAACAGGACAGCAAGAAAATCAACAATACCTAATCTTGCTTTATTGACTTCTTTTCCCTTACACATTTAGAGCACATAGGATGTGTGTGTGTGTGTGTGTGTGTGTGTGTGTGTGTGTTTCCCACTACTGCATGTTTGAAATGCACTGGAGCTCCACAGGGGAGTGGAATCTCCCCTGTGCTGTTTACCCTTTATACGAATGATTGCAGTAGCAACACAACTGATCATGTTACAATTAAATTTGCAGATGATACAGCAATAGTTGGGCTAATACAGAATAATGATGAGACCCACTACAGGGCTTGGGTGGACCAGTTTGCAGACTGGTGCAGGGTGTGCAAGAGTGTGAATGTGTGGCTATTTATGTGACGGTGAGACAGAGAAAAAGAGAAAGAGGTGTGTGTGTGCGTGGGAGTGTGTGTGTGTGTGTGTGTGTGTGTGTGTGTGTGTGTGTGTGTGTACACACATGTGTCATGGGGAGCAAGACAGCCTATCTCCCTTCCAGTTTTATTAGACAGCAATGACACCTGCTAGACCGGTGATGAAATTCCAAGGAGCATTCCTGAGGCTGTCTTGCCTGATGGAGTGATGGTGTACAAATCTCTCTCTTTCTCTCTCTCTCTCTCTCTCTCTCTCTCTCTCTCTCTATGATTCAGTATGTATTAAGATGTAGACTAGCCTGCTGAAGCCCAACGCCAGGTGATTGCCATAAGAGTGCTTAGACTGATTTAACATTGAGTGGAAAGACCAGCAGTACAGTGGGTGGCTGACCACAGCAGAGTTTTGCTTTGCTGCACTTCAGGCTCATTGAAATCAATATTATAAATAAATAAATATTATTTTATATTACTAAATATAGTGAAATGGTGTCATAGGAAAATAAGTCATTCTGTCTTGCCACTGTCCTTGTTAAAGAAATCCACTAGGGTCGCTGTGTCTTTATGAGTCGATGAAATGCATCATTTCCATGGGAATGTGCAAATTGAAATTTATCCAAGTATTTCACCAGGATCTGTGCCGAGAACATTGAGTGTTATTTCTCTTGAACTATCTTAAAGCATGCCTTTGAGATGAACAGTCATTTTACTCTGAGTTCATTCTCATTTCTGTAGACCCAGCTGGCTCGTTAGGCTTGTCTGAAAAGGTGTGCCAGAAAAGAAAAAAAAAGAAAAGAGAAGAAAAGGGTCTGACAGATTTCCCCCGCGAGAAAGAGTGGACCAAATCTCCAAGAGGCAGCTTGCAATCTAATCAATTTTTCAAAGTCAGGGGCTCCATTGCTCCAGTCGGGTGGGATGGTAGCCGATTGCTATGGTCTACTTGGCACCGTGGAACCATTTGATTGTGCGAAGGTCCTCCGCTGTGGTTTTTGTGCTTGGACAGGCCCAACTACCCCCAGCCAGGCACTTTTAATCTAAACAAAGGTGTCGGACTGAGCTCAGAGAATTGGGCACATTCGGACCAAAGTGATTGTAGTGACACTGAAACATGGACCAAAAGCACACATACTGTACAGTATTTAACAAAAATTTGGGACCGATTTTTTAAATTATTATTATTGTTTGGTTCGACAACTCTAAAACTCCAGCATCTTTGCAAAGCTTGCTTTTAGAAAGGCAATACATTTTTTTCATTGGCTAAATTAAAGCCTTGGAGGCAGGGATTTATGTTTCTTTTTTTCAATGGGTAATGGATACCATTTAAAACAGCTCTAGTCCTTGATCATGATTCATTTTTGTTTAAGTATTAATCTTCCTCTTGCCTCTTTAATATTTTATGCATAGGCCTGTGTCTCCCCAAATGGCTGGGTCAATGCAGCATTATTATGCTGTTTTAAGGAATAGGTGGTCTATACTCACTAGCCTGCATTATTGATGCTTAAATGCATTGTTGTACAATGAGGACAATCTATGAATGCTAGCTTGGAACTGTTACAGAGATTATCTGTGAATGTTGCAGAACTGCACCTGTCATTCACCACTGTTATTAGAAGCTAGTGTTTGAATGCTTGCTCCTCACATCAAGCGTGAAATGTCAAGTGGTGAAGGTGCCGCTGATTTACAGTTGAATTTGAGCCCTCACAGAAGTGTTGGGCAGAAGGAACAAACGAATTCAGTATTTGCAACTCTAGGAGGTAACTTGATGACATGCTCTTTCCACGCTTGTCAAACAGAGTTCCTGTTTAAAAGGAGAAGCCCAAACTCACATTGTTGTCATAGTTTGCTTTCGTCTGAATTCCATTGGCTGTGTCCTCATCTGCTCCTGTCGTGACCCGTTTTCTTTTCCTTCTCTGTTTTTTTCTATCCCTCTCTCCCTCCCTCCCTCCCTCCGTCCCTTCCTCACCTGTGCAGGTAACCTGAGTATCCATGAGGAGCTGGAGCAGCTCGTGGCCGAATTCCTCGGGGTGGAGTCCTCCCTGACCTTTGGAATGGGCTTTGCCACCAACTCCATGAACATACCTGCACTTGTGGGCAAGGTGTGTGTGCTGGCTGGCTTACATTCCTCCCTTTCAGTTCGTACAATTAGAGAGCACTGCTGTTAAGCTTGTTGCACTGCTTAGTCACACACACACACACACACGCACACACACACACACACACACACACACACACACACACACGCACAGCGCACTGCTCGCACAGCGGCTCGTTAATTGTGCGTAGCGAAGCTTCCTACTCTTCTCCGAGGGCCTCCGTGTAAAACAGAAGCTCCAAAACATGTCTTGAAGAGAAGGAGGGAAACAAACAAAGACACATTCATTACAGTCCCTAATTAAAGCAAGCATTCGCTGAGGGGCTGGAGTCCGTGAGTCAGTAGTGGATACAGCACATGACTAGAGGAGGAGGTTGGGGGGGAGGGAGGTGTAGGGGGTGGGGTGGTGGGGGGA
>JASCQY010000031.1:1322062-1335377 GCA_030264315.1 Sardinella tawilis
TACACACTACAACTGACTTCCACAAGCACTGCAGCAATGCTACAAACACACACACACACACACACACACACACACACGCACGCACACACACACACTGAGAATGGGTGTCTTTGATCTACCACTGGTGGTTGATGGTGGTGATCAAGTTCTTCACACCTGAGCTGTGCCACCGGATCCCATTAGCCTGCCTGTGGCAGCAGCCATATTAGGCCCCAGTGGCCCTCAGGGCTGTTGCCTCTCTGGGCACATCCTGCACAAATGGAGGCCCCTTGGGAGGCAAGCCGGTCAGAGGAATGCTGTTGCCAAATACATCAATGGTGTTTAGGTCTGGTATGCTTTAGGAGCTTTTGCAGTTGAATTGAGTTATATAAGATTCTCTGTCTGTCTGTGTGTGTGTGTGTGTGTGTGTGTGTGTGTGTGTGTGTGTATTAACCACACAACCAACTATGGTCGTCACGCACAGTGGGAATGTCACATGTTGAGCAGAGGCTTTGCGATGTAAACAGGAAGGCTTATTTTCCAACATATGCACATATGGCCAAGGGTGGAACACTATATATTTACACAGTGCAGGCCCAAATAGAAGCCTACAGCCTCCTCTTAGTCTCTGATATGCACCTAAACATCTACCCGTTCTTAAGATGACTGCATGTATGTTTAGTACACAGAAGATGGCAGGAAAGGGTCTAGTGGGCCATTCACTTTTGCTTGTTCAGATAGCGCTTAGGACTAGACTACCTGTACCTATGTCAACAATCCTATGGTCATCATGGCTCACTAAACCACTGCCCCCTGCATGGGTATTCACATACGTCTTGCCTTCCTACTGTGGAATGAATGCCAACATGGACTTCCACACTAGTGGTGGTGAGACATAGCTGAGCAGCATGGTGGAGGAGGATAAACAAGGGGAGTAAATACAAAAGGTTCCTAGTGTTTACAAACACATCGCAAATATGTTCCTAATCTATTGGGGACAGTGTGTGCGTGGACTATCAAGTCTGGAGGGCAGATGGAACTGCTAAATCTTGCACTCCAATACTCTCTCACAAGCCAATAACACCAACAGTCACAGCAGAACAGCAAGAGGTTCTGGGGAAAACATCTGTCCAAGACCAGACCAGGGCCCCCTGAGCCAGCCTGGCCCATTCTTTTGAACTGCAGGGCTGAGCACGCTGGTCTTATTGGAATGGCATGCTGCTGCTATTCTGGAGGGGGGGAACCTCTGGTAGCCCTTTGAAGTCAGCCAGTGTGTCCAAGGTTGTGGATTCTCTCCACCCGGTTTCCCATTGCTGCTTTGGCGGGATTCTGAAGTGCAGGCAGGGCACGGGCGCACAAACAGCAGCCTTTACATGTTCGCAACAGGTGTTCGACACAGAGGTAGACGGAGCATACTGATTTACAGTATGTAGGCCTATGGGATGGCTGTTTAACTGGGAATCAAAATGAGACTGGACGCTCGTAAGAGCACACAACTCCTTTTGATTTAGTAATAAGGGTGAGTATTAAAATGTTAAAAGACACAAATATTATGTTATACGGTTTCCTAGAAGTTGCAAATTGAAACTACTAACACTGGAACTCTGGATTTCGTTAAACGCCTAATATTAAAGACTTTTTGCATTGCTATTTGGTTAAAACACCAGACTGCCAATAAAAGCTTAGGCTAGGACCATACAAACTAGTTTTAAGTTCATGCTACATTGTGGTTAGAGCGAACACTCGCTAAACCTTTATTATGTATAATAGGGTGGCATGTTTCTTTCGCAAAGGCAACCCAAATAAAACACTAAAACTGGGATTAATGGCGAGAATGACCATTTGGGATAGCACTATGCACTAGGCAGGAACTTTAAAAGCCTCCCAGCGTGTGAGGCTATAACTTGACGCTGTGCATCAGTGCTTTGAAGCCAGCAATAAACAAATCCTTCCGAGGTCACTGACAACATTTGTCGATATATTTACGCTTGCTCCTCCACAGCCCGAGAAATCAACATGTAGACAAATAATAGTATAATATTATCAGTAATTGTAATTCGTCTGTCAGCGAGAACTTCTCGCATAACCTGTCAAACGACGGCCCGTGACCGTTATGAGCCGCGTGTGGCCCACTCCCGTCCCTTACCACTGGTGGGTGCGTAGCTTAAGTAGCCTGTCTTGGGCGGGATCAGAAGGGTTAAATATAGGGGGAGGGGGAGATGACAGCAAACCAACAGAGCGGTATATAAAAAAAATTCGGGCGCACTCAACTCAGGAACTGAGTTTGTGTTGGAGAGGTTGCCTATGTCCACGCAAAGGCGAAGAGACGTGTGCGTCGTAGAACGGAGGAAGAGGCTCCTGACAGCATGTACCTGAGTTAGTGATAAGAAGTTTTTTTGGAAAATACAATAGCACCATTGTGTGCCCAGAGTTCAGTCTACAGGAGGTAGCGATTTTTATTTTAAGGCAGAATGGAATTATAACAACCAGATAACAAACTGCTCTAAATAACAACGCTTGGAACTACATGGCACGAGAGAACGGACATGCTTGATGAGCGCATTCGATGCAAAGGAGGCAATTTAAGGACCATGAGATGAAAGACCGAATGCCATTTGTTATGGTGAAGTTTCACGAGAAGCTGCAAGAAATGATGCAGAAGTCTGCTGTCGTTGCCTGGTTGTGAGGCAAATCACCTGAACTCCAAAGCGGAGTGAGAAGAGCGACTTCAGAGGGTTTCTTGAGAAACCCGAATCAAACACTCAGAAGACTCAGTAACTATTTACTATACTTCTATTTTCAGTTGCCAATTGCCGTTTTTATTGAGATGGAGTTTTTAGAACTGTGAGCCTTCATTAAATCCTTTACCTGGACGTCACCTCACAATCTGTTCATGAGTTTGTATTCCAGAGGCACTATCTGACAAATACACTGGTTTGATTTCAAGGAGAACGACCTTGAGTATCACCCGGGGGACTAGTCCCTGCGATTCATCCTTTCCACTAGTACTTTTCTCTTTTTTTCCTCTGAAATTGATATTTCTGATCCCGAAGTGGCTTCGCAGTGGTGTTGCGGCTCCTCGTCCGCGGCGGATCCGGAGATCGGAGGCTCTGCAGCGGGAGGAGGCGGCGGTGGAACCCCTGCCACACCGCAGGGTCCAAAAACCGGTCGCGTGAAAAGGATGATTCGGTTGGCGGCAGAACTGTTGTTACTGCTGGGACTGTTGCTACTAACTTTACACATCACAGTACTACGGAGCAGTCCTCTTCAACCGGGAAACGCAACTTCAGCCCAGGAGCAGGACGCACTGACTACACAGGTGAGCTGGGCATCTTTTTAATGCAAATATCGCTTGAAGTGAGGGCTAATGAATGGTCATAGGCTATGTAGTCTATGCTACATGCAAGAAATCATCTGCTTAGTGAAGTTAACTAAACTTATTTCTAAAAAAAAAAAAAAAAAAAAGAATCCTAAAAACCATGCTGACGTGTTGTCTCAAATGTGGATGGTGGCCCAGTCACACCTTTCACTTCGCGTCAGTATTGTCATGCATTACATTGTAATTAGAGATTGTATGAATGTGAATAGCGCGTGACGTTCTCCTTAATTACTCTCACACAGGCAGTGCTCTGTAGATAGTGGCTTAATTTGTGTCCGGCTTTAATCCAATCATGACACTCGGCATGCTGACGGAACCGTAAAATAATCAATTTACTTTCATCTGCATTACAAAGACGATGTAATAGCAATAGTCTATATGTAATTTGAGGCTTAACCAGCTGATAGGTTATAAATCAGCGCATCACGCGTGACTGGGGTGCCAGTGTATTGAAATGTGTCTTATTCAGTGCATAGGCTATTACAATTTATCACACTAGCATTTGATGTGATATGTTGAGAGTCAGTCATAGAATTGTCAGGAACCACAAACCAACTGTTAGTTCTGGTTAAATCAAATTTATAAGTTTGGACCTAATCATAAGTTTGGACCAAAGTCATGATTTAGAATTGAAACTGCCCTAATATGTGGCCTGGGTTCCCAGGAAAGGACAGCCTAAATGTGTTTCCAGAACTAATTTTTAATACTAATAACTAGCAAACTTGTTTCCACCAGCACTTTATAAGACAAGCCCTGTCAGAAAACACCTACTGAAGCACAGCATTATGATTCACAGTATTCCATCTTATTTAAAACTGTGTTCTAGTTCATCAGTGAGAATCAACCTTTGTTCATTGGATCCTATCTTGACAATGGCCATTTGAGTATGAGGTCAGGCAGGGTCAAAGGGTGATATATCCCCTAGGCTTTTAGCGAGCCTTGGGCTATATCCTCTCGTTACTGAAGCCGCGGTGATACCTGAGTGTCCCGTTGACATGGCGGGAAGGAAAGCTTGCCTCATCACTGCGAGCGTCTCTCATCACCGTGACTATAAACCCGCAACTGATCTCAATTAACCTTTGCTTCTGCCAAGTGGATACTTCACTGGCCAGGATCTAACAGGAAAGCCTTATTAGGAATACATGCAGTTGGCCTACACCAAGCCATTATTGATCATGCAAAATGGTGGTGACTGAACTGGCCTCTCCGCCATCGTCTGCCCTTGAGAGACAGACGTGTGCTATAGTCTTGGAGAGCCACTACCAGAGACACATGGCGATGCGTATCAGAGGGCTTGAACCTAGGTTAGAAGGCCAGAGGATCAACTGGGGTTTTTAGGGGTGGTTAAACACCCAAGGGCCGCTGTTTGATGTATTTTTAGTATGGCGGTCTGAAATGCCCTTGCCAATGGGGTTGGGAGTGCATAGACCTGGTGATGAATGGGCTTTTAGCCACACTGTCAGGCATCTCCTGTAAATGGTTAAAATAAGGCTACGATGTGCTAAATAGCAACATGAAAAGCCTGACACACACGCATCTAGTCTCTGTAGTAACAAGGGCATCCGACACACTGCAACGGAATGCAATAAACAGATGTTCAACAAATGAACATGCCCTTTAAAAATAACCGTGCAATCTCTCCTACAACACTTAAAATATTTCAACTCTGCATCAGTGGGTGTCACCTAATCCCTGAGGGCTGTTTTTCCATCACAGTGATAGATGACAGAAAACAGTGCAGTTCATTTGATTTTACAGCATCATTTGATTACACAGGCATGTTTCACTTTTATAATCGCAACTGTAAATAATTAGAAATCTTTGGCTATATGTGTCTTTTGGCTCCGTGAGTAGACCGATAAGCTTTCTAACTGTGGTTGACTTTGTGGCATGTAGGGACGATAGCCATGCTTATGTTTTTGCTCTTCCTCTGGCAATGAGCTTGCAGACACATCCCAAAAATGCTCTGTTTGGCTTTTGTCATGGCTGTGTTGTTGTTAGGCGATGCGCGAATCGACCCAGCATCTGCGATTTTGTTTGTCAACTGGCGCTGCGTTTGTTATTGAGAGTGCTGCTTTGGAGTTCAGGAAACATCTAAAGAATCCACTTGGAGTGTGTGTGTGTGTGTGTGTGTGTTTTTCACAGAGCCAGTCTAGGCAGAGAGAGTCAGAGCAGGAATGCACGGATGGTCCCCACATGACCTACACCTGCCTAGTCATTGTAACCTACTTTTGGGTGTGTGTGAGGGAAAGTGTGTGTGTGTGGGGGGCGCTAGAATTAAGGGCCAAGGGAGGAGAGCTCTGCCCAGACCAAAAGAAAGAACCACTGGCTTGCCTGCCACCACAGTATGTCACCCCACACCTGTAGTTCTCATTGGAAATGACTTCTGACACCAGTTAAAAAAAAAAAAAAAACAGCACCTCCTTGAGTCCAGTACCAAACCTTAAGGGCACGTGTGTGTGTGTGTGTGTGTTTGTGTGTGTGTGTGTGTGTGTTCAGCAATGAGTTTCCCAGATATCTGGTACAGTTGTTTGTTTAAACAGCCCTTTTCTCTGTGATTAAGAGATCCCCTGTTGATGAAGAGGTGAAGTCGAAGAAGTCATACGAGACGCAGTTAGGAAGATTCGGTCATAGCATCGGCTTTCGAGGTATCTGGCGAAGCAATCAAACTCCTGCTGAACCCCAAAGCCATGTGCACGATTATATTGAAGACGAGTTAATGAGGAGGGAATAGCAAAAATGACTCGAGGGCTAGACAAGGGTCACTGAAGAGAGAGAGAGAGAGAGGGAGAGAGAGAACAGAGATAATTTTCTTTTCCACCTTGGTGAGGAATTGAAAAGCATCTGGCACTATGTGCACAGCCTTCATTTCCTGCCCACCCCACTGGGGGGAAGGACACCCCACCACCCCTACCCCCCTTCCCCCCCAGTGGCTCCCAATTGAAAATGGAGTCATGCTCCTTTAGGCAACCCCTGCCGGCTGACTGACGGAGAAGAAGGGAAGGAGGCAGGAGTTTAGGGGGTTGGGGTGGGGTGGGGTGGGGTGGCAGGAGCCAGGAACAGGAACTGGGCGGGGGTCAGCTGGTGTGTGACTTTCATTCATGGCTTTTTTTTTGGGAGGGGTGGCTGCTGGAGGGAGGGGGGGGACATCCTGGGAGGCCTGGTATGATTTGGGGAATGGTGTATGACTATTGATGCACCAGTAAAAGAGGGAGGTGTGTGTGTGTGTGTGTGTGTGTGTGTGTGTGTGTGTGTGTGCGTGTTGGTGGGTGGGTGTCTCTCTGCTTTCCTTCCTGGTGGCCAGATTGTGAAAGGTCTTGGGTTGTTGAGTTCTCTAATTGGGTTTAAAAAAAAACATCCTAATTGGACTTCTTCACCCCAGCTAACCTATTCAGTCATAGAAAACTACAGCATTAAAGATGTGCCATTCAGCCACCACAGATAAATGCAGTATTGATTGAAAGAGATTCTCAAGCCCTGAGATTCTCAAAACCCTGTAGTGGTTAGTGGTGGTAGAGGTTCTGATATGGTTCTGATAGAAAACATTGCAAATGTCACATGACTTTGTTCTGCTAGCCGCAAAAAAAGTGTCAGAACACCATTTGGATGGTGCCGTAGTCCCTGGATCGTATGTCAACTGTTCATGTAGAGCTCTTTGAACTTCTTAAGTGTGTCTTTTGAGGTGGGATCACTCCACAAGACCTGGTAATCCTAGTGCGGTACATGACTGTACTTTTGTGGTATTGGTTAGCAACCCCACAAGCCCAGGCTTTCTTTGTCTGCCATGTCAGCCACTTGATCGGTTGGCAGTGGTACGGCAAAAGATGCCTCTTACGGTTACAATAACAAATTGAAAACCAATTCAGACATGGAGAATAAACAGACAATTTGGCTTTCAACGCGAAGTAGTTTCATCCTCTGCCTGATTTCTGAATAGGCTATAAAAATGGTCTTTATTTCAGAAAAAAAGGTTGGAGATGGCATGGAATGATACATTTTATGTGTAAAAAATATCCCATATTTTGCAGCCTTGCATTTCTTGTGCTTTCCTGCCATCCAGCAAAGTTGCAAAGCAAAATTGATGCAACAGACTACAGAAGTATGACTGGCTTGTACTTTCACTGTTCATATTTTGAAAACATTTGCTCAATTTTGTTTGTTTGCTAATGAACATTTACTTGATCGCTGCAATATTATCCAGACAGCAACAGCAAATAGCCAAGTTGTTGTTTGATGAAGGCTTTGAAAGAAAGCTGTTTCAGTGGTCATTATCATTTGTGTGGTCTATGTGAGCCATGTCTCTGAGGCAGGCTACTGGCGTATTATAGAGTATTATGTTGCCAGTTTAGTGGGGCATAGTTTGAAACCCAGCTGCCTACAGAGGAGCAGTTGTACTCCCTTAAAGAAACATGAATTAGTTTCCATCTAGAGCCGACACTCAGTGTTCAGCCATACTGTTTCAACCAATTTACTCAACATTGCTACTATTTCTCTCTCTCTCTCTCTCTCACTCTCTTTTCTTCTCTCTCTCTCTTTCACACACACACACACACACACACACAGGCACCGACACACACACACACTCTGTCTCTCTTTCTCTCTCATTCACATACAGAGAGACTCACACATGCTCAACACAAGGGCCTTTTTTAGGAAAACAAGGGAAAAACAAGATTGATGGACCCCTTTGATCTTATTGTCTACCCAAAGCCGTATGGATGATTACTGGCTACTTAAAGCTGCCATTCCAACTGAGGGGTAATTGATCCTTCTGTGTGTATGTGACGGGGAACACATGCCTCAGTCCATAGGGCACACATTTACACACACAACCCAACACACACACACACACACACACACACACACACACACACATAAACACACACCGTCAGAGAGCAGCCAAGTATTTTTGTGTCAGCTGAGAGAGAGAGAGAGGGAGGAAGGGAGAGAGAGAGAGAGGGAGACGCCACAATGATTTCGCAACGCTGGCTCGGATGTCTGTTTCTTCAGCGCTGCCATAAAGGAGCAGCGTGGGACTTGAGTGGAACCATCAGTCGTAACACGGCCCAGTGCTCCAGACAGCCACTCATAGCTTTCTATATTTGTCCATATTTTTAGTACGACAATAAGACGTTTTTTTTTTTCTTTCTTCTACTTCTTCTTTTTGTATTTTCTTTTCTTTTCTTTATTTTTTTTTCCAAAACCAAACACTAAAGCTTTTATTTTCAAATTCATCTGTGCCATAGTATTTGGCCATAATTAATCCTATAAAGTATTTTATAAATAGTTAAAAAACATTGACTATTTTGCCAGGCCAGCTGTTTTGCAGCAGCTGTGGGCTGCGTTTCTCTTCAGCTCCTTCCCTCTGAGCTCAGCGGCTCGGCTCGGCTCGGCTCGGGCCCCAGTGAGAGGCGCAGGGCTACTGCTGGCTTCAGTCTGCCGAGGACACATTGGCTTTTATGTTGTTTTCGATTTCACTCCCTCCTGGCTTTGCTGGGATGTGTCCCCCCCCCCCCCCTTGTTTCTTCGCGCTCGCATAAAAATGTCTTTGCAGAGAATTAGTCAATGGTCGTCAGTGTGTAAACAAATAGAGGTGCTGAAAAGGGTGGTTCTGAAAAAGCAGCTTTGTATTTCTATGTGTGTGTGTGTGTGTGTGTGTGTGTGTGTGTGTGAGAGAGAGAGAGAGAGAGAGAGAAAGAAAGAGATCATTCATCTGTCATGCCACTCTGGAAGCAGGTGGCGAGTCAGATGCTGCTTTGCGGTTTGTGGTTTTGATCTGGTCCCCAGGGGAGACCGGGGCTAAGCTCCAGACGCAGGCTTCAGCAGGCTTCAGGTGTCCGGCCTCAGGCCGAGCCCTGGCTGTGGCTGTGGCTGTGGCTGTGGCTGTGGCGGGCTTGGCCCACTGGCCTGTGGCCGATGGGGAAAAGCCACAGCCGCCGCTCACACCCTCCACTTCCCCTCACTCCCACCCTCCCACCCCCCAACACACACACACACACACACACACCACCGCAGCCGGCCTGCCTGTGGGGGAATTTATGGAGAGGGTCGTTGCCATTTGAACCGCCTGTCATCCTGACTTATTAATCCAGGCCGGCTAAGTGGCCGTCTATGGGAGACATTATCGTGCCTCATCTACAGCAGGCTCCACGATGGGTGGCTCTTCATTTTTGTCATTTATTTATTTATTCATTTATTTAATTAAAGCAACCCGGGGCCTTAAGCTTTCAGGCATGTGTGTGTGTGTGTGTGTGTTTTTTTTCTTCCTCTCACAAAGAGATCATTTAGGGTTTTGTTTTTTTCTTTGGTTCAATGAAAGCTGTGAATCAGCCGTTGAGGAGAGAGCTGCTGTGGGGGCGGCTGGAGAGCAGCACTCGTGCACAGGACAGGAGTAACGAGGAGCACATTGGCCGCATGAGGAAGCGAACGACTGAGACTCGCTTTGTGACATTATGTTCCCATATAATTCAATTAATGAACTCAGCTAGGAGCGACATAAATTTACATCAAGACGACATCAGCGCTCTTTTGCGCAGGCTGTGAAGAGATGACAAATAGCCCTCATTCTGGTCAACATCGTTTGCTCACATCTCATCTGTCATCATCTGGCAGTGTGGAAAAAGGGAAAGATGAGTTAGAAAGTCCCTAGGAAGCCCCCTAAACCGCCATGTCACTTTTAGGAAACACCTGTCAGTCAGGGATCTCATGACGGCCTCCAGCCTATGCTACAAATACATACAGTATTTCTTGGCGTAACGCTACAGTAACTTACCCGGTGCAGCCCTAGTTTCAGAAATATTGTCATAAAATAAGACAAAACAGGGCAAAAAATAAAGGATAAAGGTTTCTGGTTCAACCCAGGTTTAGTGTTTACCGTTTGAAAGTAGACCCATCTGTAGAGAGGGGAGTTTGACCCAATGTTAAATTGAACATCTAATATGTCATGTCTAAGTGTCACGAAAATAAGACTATCTGTGGGAAAAACAATTGAACTAAATGCTAAGCTGATATAGTATCTAATATGAGTGTCATTCATTTTCCTCCCGTCAGAATGATCTCAATGTGGAGAGCAGCTCCTCGTCCCAGCACGGTCCAGGGGACTGGAGGACCGGTCCGGAGCACCGCGTGGGGTCCCAGCGGCCAGCGTCCCAGCCCTGGGTCCAGAGCCAGGGAGCCGGGAGCAGCCTGCAGAGGGACGGGCCAGGGGCCTTCCTGCTGGACCTCCAGCACCTGCCCGACCTCTCAAAGGCAGACATAAACGGCCAGAACCCCAACATACAGGTACATGGCCAAACTGCGGCACTGGGTACACAGTGTGCAGGACGTTACATACTTAGTTAGGATGGTGAAAGAGAGAGGGTGCCAAATAGAAAGATAGAAAAATACAGATAGAGAAAGAGAGAGAAGAAAAGAACAAATGAGAAAACAGCATCTATAAAAGATGGAAAGAGTGGGGGAGGGGGTAGAAAGAGAGCGAAAGAAAAAGAAAAACAGTAGACAGAGCAAAAGAGAAAGTGCACAACAGAAAGAAAGAAAGAATGAGAGAGAGAGAGAGAGAGAGAGCAAAAAGAGAGGCAGAGGAAGAGAAGGAGTGAGAATATGAGTTTGAGACATGGCTGCCCAAGCACAGAGACCAGATGCTTGGCAAACAGGAAGAGGCAGAATGGCCTGTTGCACATCAGCACTCCTTTTCACTAGCAAGCAGGCAAGCAAGCAGGCAAGCCTGCAGGAGCCTGTGATAGTGGCCAGGAAGTCTCTCTGTTCCCCACTTCCTGACTCCCTCACTCCCTCCGCTCCGCTCCTCTCTGCTTCACTCCACACATTTGTAAGCAAGCTTTGAATATGAGAGCTCTGAGCTCAGCCAATGACAGCCTGTAATATTCCTAATATAAGGAAATCTCTCTGTCTCTTTATCTCTCTCTCTCTCTCTCTCTCTCTCTCTCTCTCTCTCCCTGACACACTCATGTAAGTCCAGTGTTTGAATAAGCATCCCCCCCTCCACACACACACACACACACACACACACACGGCTCTCTCCATCTCTGCCTCTCCATCACTCTCATTCTCTATCACTCTCGCACACAAATAAATAAAATCATGAACAAGCCCTTGACCCTTGACCCTTCCCTCTCACCCCAAGCATGAGCAAACGCTCCACTGGCCATCAAGCCTGGGCCATAGAGCTGCTTTAGCTTCAGCCTGTGTTGCAGGAACTGCATCCAGGCTGGACTCACTCCTTAGGGGAACTAATCCACCAGGGACTGGGCTCCACTTCACCAAAGGATAAGATGGGATCTTAACAGTAAAATCCGGGGAAGGACAAAGTGCATTAGGCTCTCAAGATGTGAGGAGCCTGTGGAAGAGTGAGCGGCTGCTAAGGGGTTGGGGTGGGGGTGGTGGGGGTGGTGGTGGTTGGGGGGGGTGCTAGGAGCTTCTTTGATCCCAGGATTCATCTGGCTTTCATGGTCTGGAGGAGGCTGAGGAGCCCTTTGAACTTGGCGTTTAGGTGGAGAGAGGGAGGGAGGGATGAAGAGAGAGAGAGAGAGAGAAAGAGGAGAGGGGACCAAAGAAGGGTGGTAACCAAGGCAAAGGTGGAAGGTCCCCCCCTCATATGGGAGGCATATGTGTGAGGACAAGGGGGATGAAGGGGAGGGGGGGGTCATGGTGGTGGAGTCGGGGGAGGGGGGGGTGGTGGGTTGGTGGAAGCAGGGGTATCACTTGGTAACCGCACCCTCTCACATTGACCCATGAAGCATGACAGACCCAGGTCTGGATACAATCAAACAGGCTTAAAGATTGCATAGCCACTCTCACTTAAGAATCTAATTGACAGAAGTATGCAGCTTTCATTCCCCTCTCTGTCCCCTCCGACCTCCCTTCTCCAAACGAAATAAGGCTCTGGCCAAACTACTGCTGTTAATCAAACTATGAAAACCAAAAAACAGGAAACATGTGGTTCAAAATATTTTAACCTACTTGTGGTCAGAGACCACAACTTGCGAAACCATATTTCCTGGAATATTCAATTCCATTAATGTTCTCAGCTCATCTTGTTGGCCGTCAGTGACATGTGGCTGGTCGTGTTAGACGAACTCGCCATCGAGCTCCATACATGCATACATGGCACTGACATGACTGCACCAACTCTTTCAGACACTTGTTGACATACAACTTTTTTTTACAGTTTTATGTATAGTTTATTACAGTTTAATGCAATTAATTTAACATTTAACATTTTAACATTTTAATGCCGTAAATAGTTAAAGATCTCTGCGCATAGTCATTTATTTCAAGCTGTCAGGTCCTGGAGGGTTGCAGGAACATAAATGTCAAAATGCTAAAGTATAGCCACCACCCCACTCGGAATCATTTTTACTGATTTTATTTAGCCAACTTTTTATTAAGAGTGAGCAGTGGATTTTATTGAACGAGGAAGACAAGAAACGAAGCGAATTGTAATTTTCCACACTCGTGTCTGCACACATTTGCAGAGGCCTTCATGTGATGAGGTGTGCAGGCTGTGTCTGAGCTGTACAGCACAGTAGCTCATGTGTCATGTGGCCTGTTGCTTACGCAGGTGACCATCGAGGTGGTGGACGGGCTGGAGGGGGCCGAACCAGAGAAGGGTCTTCGCAAGGAGAAGAAGCCAGGCTGGGCCACTCCCAACTGGAGGAACTGGTGGCAGCGTTCCTCCTCCTCTTCCTCATCATCAACCTCGTCCACCTCCTCCTCCTCCTCCTCCTCCTCCTCTGTTTCGTCTCCTTCGTCAACGCTGACGGTGCAGAGACCAGAGGAGCAGGACTACTCCTACGAGGGCAACACCGACGACAGCAACTTCCTCCGGCCGCTGGGGGACTGGGAGCACCGGGGAGGAACAGGAGCAGCAAGCAGGCCTCACACTGAATATGGTAAGTGTGTGTGTGTGTGCGTGTGTGTGTGTGTGTGTGTTTGAGGGGT
>JASCQY010000031.1:1361601-1372859 GCA_030264315.1 Sardinella tawilis
ACACACACACACACACACACACACACACACACACACACACACACACACACACTACTGTTCCCCATAGAGAGAGAAGACTGTGTGGAGGAGAGATTACTTAGGTACACACACACACACACACACACACACACACACACACACACTACTGTTCCCCATAGAGAGAGACGAGTGTGTTGTGGAGAGATTACTTAGGTACACACACACACACACACACACACACACACACACACAGACACACCTTAGACCAGGGGTGGCGGGCCACACAGTGAAAAATCTAACCTGCCAAGTGCCAGTAAAAAAAGAGCCGCCTTTTTTAAACCAGTTCCAAGTGAAAAAGTGTGTTTAGGTCAGGGAGCCTGTAGGCCATCTAAATTATTCTATATGATGTTACACTGCATAAAGGGGTTATCCGGAGTGAAACAATCCGTAGCTCTGTTGTTTCACGTTCATGCAATGGAGACCAAATAGCAAAACGGCAGCCAACACTAACTGACGAGAGAAGTGAGTATCGTTTTCATATGCCCGCATCTGCGTCAGCTGCCAGTTCGCATATTCGGTCTACGTTGTACCTATTGCTGTCCTTCTGATACCTATCGACAGCACTCGGCAGCCTAAGACAACATGACTACAGGTTTGATTCACCTCAAACAAACCCTTTAATGATACTATTGACAAACATGTCACTGTAACAGCCTCTCCTGCCTTAGATCACCCACACTAGCTGGACCAGTGGGGAACTTCAAAGCTGTGTATCAATGACAGCATAGAGCAGAGCTGAACGCTTGACAGTTGCTACCTGTCTGCTAGCATACTGAGCTAGCGCAAGGAGATACATGACAAAACATTCAGAAAAAGGCTTGGCAGTAATGTGTGTCACACCAAGCGGCGTGTAATACAATCAGCGCTTTCAAAATACCATACCACCTTTAAAAAGTCTCGCCTACTTCAACAAACGAAGGTGGATCAAGTTCAAATATTAAACTGCTGCTGCAAGTGAAAAAAAAAAGAAAAAAAAAAGAAAACATGTTTCATCTGTGGTTTAAGATTTCAATTCAAACCATCTGGTGAATCAAAAAGTTCAGAGTTCTCACACCACACACAGGGCAACATTCTGACAAAGAGAAGGAACCAATTGGAGTGAATGCCTCTGATGAGGTCTTGACAGCATATCAAAAGGGATGAACATTTAAACAAGAGATGTAAAGAGCTGTTGGGCTGTATATACAGAAAAACTGAAACATGAACCCTTTATTAAAAAAAAAGAAAAAACGGCAGCAAAAGAATTGAAATCTTGGGCAGCTTTCATTGCTTTGAGCAGCATTTTGCTTTCACTTCTTTAAACTAAACTGACAGAGTTACAAAGTATAAAAACAGCCCCTGAAGTGCAAACAAAAGAGGGTTGGCAGAAGCTCAAGATAAGAGCCATAAAGCCTTAAAGAAAATAGCCTTGTTGTTTCTGCAAACACGACTGTGGGCCTTGTAAAATATCAGGTAACTACAACAGAGCTGTGTGCAGGTTCATTACCATGACAACTGGATGTCTGCAGCAATTTTCAAATTCTCATTTTAACGAGATGAAAAGAGAAGGGAAAAGAAGGAGAGGGAGTGAGAGAGAGAGAGAGAGAGAGAGAGAGTGAAACAGGTCTGACTGACTGAAGGGCTGGTTGGCAGTCTTTCCGTCCGCTCCCTGACTTTCACCGTAAGCTGTCTAGCGCCCCAGAGCAAGTGGGCATCAACGCAGCGTTGCTATGTGTTAAAACCGAAGCTTCAACAAGACCAGAGTACTGGGAGCGGGGGAGAAAAAAAAACTATTTGCGGGGGGTTATGGTGTGGGTGGCGGTTGGCAAGGGGGGGTCCGAAATAAAAAGAAAACAAACTTTCCACAGTGTGCCACAGCCAAGCCAGGGCTGTTACGAGGCAACGGCGCTGACTGGCGAGGCTGAATCACAGCGACCACAGCGAGACAAGGACAGGATGAAAAGGTCAACAAAGACACCCACATATGAAGGCAGACCCACATGAGAGGGCCAGCTGAGAGACAGAGAGAGAGAGAGAGAGAGAGAGAGAGAGCAAGGAAAAATGAGAGAAAGAAAGAGGCGGGAAGAAAGAGAGAGGGAGGGCATGAGATGAGAAGAAGGAAAAAGAAGAAGAGGAGAGAGAGGAGTGGAGAAAGGGAGAAAGGAAGAGAGAAAAAGGGATCGAAAGCGGAGAGAGAGAGAGAGAGGGAGAGAGAGAGAGAGAGGGAGGTAGGGACGTGGGCAAAGGCGGCAAGCTCCGCGTGTCAGAGCCCAAACTGATTGTTTTTCTGGCCCTTTTGATGGGAATGCCTTTTAAGTCTGGGAAATGAAAAGCAGGTGCCGCGACAGAGCACACATCCACACTCGCTCACTCGCCCGCTCCGTCCGCGCAAGGCACGCGTTTTCAATTTCGGGGAACATGAAAGAAAAACGCCATGCTGAAAGACAGTGGGGTGGGGGGTTGGGGGGAGGGGGTCGCAGAGGTTTGCTTTCCATGTGTCGAGGATTCACAAGAACAAGGAACAAAATGAAGCTCAAAGTAAATAACGGATGACAACACAAGACTATTTATTTATTTATTTATTTATTTTTTAAAAACCTCCTTCCAAAACGCCGCATCGCACACGCAAGAGGACGCAAGGCCTTGGCAGGGCCCCGCTCTGAAGACCTCACCTCCCTGGCCGCACCACTTCACCAAACTGTGACCACTCGCTCCAGGCCAGGGAGGAAGTCTGCAAAAGCCCCCCTTTCTTTACACGGGGCCAAAGGTGCCTTTACACCCCTCTACCACAGGCCAAAGACTACAGGTGTGAGGAAATTTGGGTGGGAGCAGGGGGGGCGGCGGGTTGCTCGGGGGAGAGGAAAGGCGGAGGTGTGTGATTTCAACACAGACCTCTATTCTCGTGTACCGGAGCTGTTCCTCCATGTCACATTTGGTTTTTTAGTGAGACGTGTAAGTGATTACTGTAAAGGGAAATGCATTAACATGGAGAGGGGTGGGCTGCAGCCGAGAGAGAGAGAGAGTGTGCAGTTAGGGCTGCGTTCAGGCACACGGCTCCGCTCGCTGGCTCCCAGTGGCACTTTTACAGGGTGTTTAGCTGTTAAAGCCACTTCCCTGCCCTGAGAATTTCAACTATAAAGTCAAAGGCATACTTCCCTGTGTGTGTGCTCTCTGCCGTGCGCCGTGAAGCACGTATCTTGGAGCATGTGTGTTCCTCAGCCTAACCCCGGGGCTACACTGGATGCATTACGCTACGTTAAGTCAAGCTGCATCAAAAACACATCGAAAAGAATGGGCTATTGAATGGGCTGCCGTTTCGGGTGTAGCCAGTTCCATTGATTATAGTGGAAGGAAGCTAATTGTTACGGCATACGCGCCTTTGACTTAGCGCATCCAGTGTAGCCTCCCTGTTAGTCCTCCTGAGCTCCAGAAAAGCCTCAAAAAGCAGCACAGTGCAGCCTAGCCCAGAAATGAAGCTGAAATCACTCACTCCCCAGCACAATAGCAGCAGACAGAGATCACGTCTGTATATTTTAGGTCACGCAAGACAAACAAGAGTAGGGCCACGGCTGCGGTGAATTCTCTTCTCCCGCCGGGCTTTCTCCTCTGAAAAAGTCTGAGGCATCCCATGAAAAGAGTTAATGTTCCCACGGGCTGCATCGTCTGGCTGTCACAAATGTTAAGACGACGCAAATATAGCAGCATTCACAACCATACATTTAAGTCACGGCCCTGTCCCCAAAAGAGGAATAATGGGTCTCTGTCTCTCTATCTTTTTTTTTCTTTTTTTTTTTTGGCTGGCTAACGTTTTTTTGGCAAGGCTTGCACTCGTATACATTGCATGAAAACATCAAATAAGACGTGCCACGGCTTTGTTGGCCAGAGCACAGACGGGCCTGAAAGGAAAGGTCGTTTTTATTCATGTGACAGAATGCATTAGCCAAAAACGTAAAGCCCATCGCCTCAGGTCTCTCGCAGCACAAATGGGAGGCAGAGCAGAAAATCTTGTTTAGCTTTGGAAATATGTACTTACTAAGCATCTGGCTCGGGCCGCTAGAAAAACTCCAGAGATATTCTACTCTGACATCCAGTGGAATGACACCAAACTATTCCCATTTTGGACACTCTACCGTGTGCACTTCCTCTAAACCTGCTTTGGTTCAGCCACTCTGTGCTACGGCAAGTCACAACAACGAGGACACAGCGCATTCAGGACCGTTTTCATCTTCTTAAACTCGCCAGTGGCTTAGCGAGAGAGACACTGAACTGGGCTTTTCTGAGGGAGCTTTAAAACTCCAACCCAGTAACACAAACGCATGGCTTGAAAAGCCCATTTCTGTTTCTACTGAGAAAAGCTCTTCTAGAGTCCAAAAGATATTCTAATCTTTATCTTAAGATAATCAAAATAAAAATCTGTCTAATAAGAGAACATGGGAAAAGAAGAACTTTGGAACCAATGCAGGCAGCAAAATAAAAAAAACAAAAAAATAATAAAAAAGGAAAAGCCTAACGCACACCAGACATATCCATCATACAAACACTACCCAGGCAGAACTTTTGAAGAACGTCTTCACCATTCCGTTCTCTTTTTCTTGGCGTTGCACACCTGTTCTCCCGTGTCTGGGAGATATCTTGGAAGTTCAACTCTTGAGCCTTTCAGAGCTCATGATTTGTTTGGAGCTGAGCGTCTCGGGGCGAGCATGGAAGGGGTCTATCTGGCTTTGAAATGCCGGCTCTGCGCGGGGTCTCCCTACAAGGCCTGGCTAGGACGCTGGTTCAAATTAAGATTAAGAATATTTCAAAGAACCCCAATCTTACAAACGCGTGGCTTTAATGAAGTTATTAAATCTGAGCAGACACCGTCTCCCTGATAACACGGCCGGGCGTGCTCTCGCCATGCCTTTCATCTGCACACATGCTCACTTAGCAAAACACCATTAAATCACAATCACCATGAAGGAAGGCCCGTACAGCCCAGCATGGGGAGGAGGAGGACAGTGAAATGGGCTGCTTTTCTACTTCACTAATTAACTTTGGCCCTTGCAGCTTATTCTCTCTCTTTCTCTCTCTCTCTCTCTCTCGCTCTCTCTCTCAGCATTACGCAAATGCAGCCCCCTATAACCTTTTAGTGGTATGAACTTTTTCTGACTTTTTGACATTAGTGAAGAGAGCTGCATATCAAACCACTTTGAAGGCCAGTTTATCTGTTCATCCTGTTCCGTCTGTTTCCACTGCTACCAATCTTTCTCCCATCTTCACACCCCGACCTCCTCCGCAAGGTCTGTTTCACTCCACTGTCCACGTTTATGAGGAACACATAAAAGTGCAACTAAATAACAAACAAACAAAAAAGTAAAATGAATGGATTGAAAAAAAAAATTAAAATAAAAAAACTATAAAATTGAAAACAACTTAAAGAGCACCTTTAGAAAACAGAACTTAAAGGCCTCTAACACAGTGTGAATAAAGGTCCAGTGGAGGAGTGGAGTGTCTGGCTCTAATCCCCAGCAGATGAGCCCAGGCAGGCAGACACTGAGGTGAGGCATGGTCCACGATGACCTGCTCTCAGCCAGCATAGTCACACAAGATACCTGTGCCACCCTGCCTGACTTAAACCCCAAATATAGTATCAAAGGAATCCGAGAGATTATTTTTCTACTGCAGACTAAGACCTCACAAGGCAAAGGTGCAGACACACACAAACACACATCAACACACACCCAGGATGAGCAACCTCATTGAAAGATATGTTTCCTAAAGTGTAAATATTAACAATTGGTTGGTAAGTGGGTTGGTGGCTTCCTTTGTGAGGAACTGTTATCAGTACAGTGGGCTAACGTTGGGTTTCAGTGATAGTCGTCATTGGTGAATGTGCTGTGCTGTGCTGTGCTGTGCTGTACTGTACTGTAGTGTGCTGTGCTGTGCTGTGCTGTGCTGTGCGCTCAACAGAGGCAAAGTGCTTGGATACCTGAGGTACTCACAGCTGTTGAGTAAGGATTTGCATTAGAGGAATTCTGTGCCCAGCAGCCACAGCCAAAGAGAGCAGCCTGGTGGGGGAGGAGAGGGTGAGGAGAGGAGAGAAGAGAAGAGAACACAGACAGACACAATCAGAACAGAGAAAAGGATCATTGGAAAGTTGTGAATTCTGGGAATTCAGCAGATTGCAGGGATTGCACAATTTATAAAATGTATCACATTTAATTTGGCAGCAGTGCAGTAAACGGGACACACTGACAACAGGCTGGCAGTCCAGGAGACTTGCAATGCTGGCTGTGGACCAGCCAATACAATTCTCTTTAAAGCCATTCATCTTGCTCCTGAGAACCTGTGCAGCATATCAAAAACCATCACTTCAATGCCTTTAGAAGTCAGTGCTTTGTGTGGTCTCCTTTCCCAATGCAAAACCAAAGCAATCTGGCGTGCTTGACCACTGTGCACTTCTTCTTTCATCCACTACTGGGAAGAAAGCCTTCCAAGCGTCTTGAAGTAAGTGCCATAATACATTTGCACATTGACATGCAGTGCCTTTTGTTGCTCTCCCACACTTTTCTCACACACAGTTTGAATTATATTGAGGTTGGATTTCGAGAGAAGCCAGTCTTGAGTCTGTGAGTGGTCCCTCTCCACAATTTGTCCTCTCTTTCTTATTTCCAATGTGTTTGTGTTTGTTTGTCAGTGTGTTGAAAGAAGATGATGCTTTGCAGATGAATGTATGGCATGGGAAATTAAAGTCCCGGTTACACTGATTAAAATTAAAGGACAACTCTGGGCATTTTTCACCTCATAAGCCTGTTGTTCAAGGTCACCGAGTGCTGCCAGTAGGTAAAAGAACAAGAACACTTTGCATAACTGAATGGCTGAAACTCTAGTTCACTTGCCCCCATTGCTTAGAATGAGTTGAAAATGGCTAAAGTTTTCCTTTAACCAACAAATAACCATCACTGGAGACATTAGTAATGGTCACATTCATTGGCCGACTCCAGTCTAGCCCCTATAAGCCGATAAGCCCTGAATCCATCCATCCGGCGTGAATCAATGGCAGCAATGTCTTTGAGGGTTCAGTTCTTTTTTTTAATTATTATTTATTTAATCAATTACTTTATTGCAATATTTTTGTTATCCATGCTCTACACCTTCAATCCATCTTTGTGTTATCCATACTTTACACAAATCATTATGGAAATATTAAATGATTGCATTTTGTTTGTTTTTTTAACAAAAAGGTAAAGGGAAAAAATAGGCAAGTAAATAAATAATGTATGTATACCTGTATACCAAAAGGGCTGGGTTTGGGGGTGATCTAGCCCAAAAGAAGATGCAGGTGTGGTCCCTCCTTACCTGCCCTACTCTGCCAGGATGCTTCATTGCCAGGCCTCCGCTGGACACGGCGGCTGCCACGTTGCCCTCCTGGTCCACCACGATGGCGCCAACCGTGTCCAGACACGCCGAATCTTTCTCCTCTCCGTCTGCCATAATGGCTTTGACCTTGCCCAAGGGCCCCAGGTCACTGTCCTACAAAAACATTTACTTCAGATCATACAGCATAAACACAGAGCACAAACGGCACAATAGATGGTTTGATAAACATAAACAAAATAGTTTCAAAACAACAGGATAGAAGCTTCCAAAGCTGAAAAACAAATACTTTTAGGTCTGTGTCTGCACTTGACTTTTGAGCAAATATTCAACCTCATCATCTCTACCTCACCAATAGGGCCCTCCAGCAGGCCATAGTGTGTTGAATTTTTCAAAAATCACACAGTACACTCAAGAGGACTGTGCCAGCGTATTAGAAACTGATTTATGGCCTCTGTGTCCTTCATTTTTTACGGCAAATGTTTTAGTTTTAAAAGTTTTGTTTTCATTCGCTGATTGCAGTGTATTTTGGAAGGCGCTTGTTTGCGAATCCAAAAGGCGATACTTAGCAACATGAAAAATGTGCTTTTGCAGCCTAACGGCAAAGCGGGGAACGTTATGATTCATGATCTCCGTTTCCCGTCTTCCACGTACTGTACAGCACATCTCCAGTGAACCTTGGCACAGCCGAGAGGCCCGGAGGACTTGTGGAGACTTGGGCAAATCCAATCCACAGACACATTAACCATGGGACTTCAGAGACCTGTCAGTCTTCTACTAACATAACAGAGCGCACACATGGAACCCTTACTTAGAAAGACCATCATTTATCCACAATGTGGAGAATAAGCAAGAAGTGATTCCCCCAAAATATAGTGTCATATACATTTTATGACTTTTTATGGAGGTGGATTAGTTTAGTGCATTTTTCTTTGCACAGGATACCACGGGATCAAAAAAACCACCTGATGAACATGCTGGAGTATTTTATATGCGGTAAGAAGTAGCCCTCACTCAACATTCAAAAGACAAGGGGTTCCAGAAAGACTGTTATTATTCTTGTAAAGTGTTATACAACTCAGACGTTTATAACTTAGAATTCATTAAATGCTGGGTGACTTTACAGATGGAAGTACAATAGAAAAGACAGGTGTTGATCCATAAAAAAAGGCACACACAGAAAACTCGCCTAATCAGAATATCTTTTATGACTTGGCACTGACAAGGTTTTTCGTTTTGGGAAGAGATTAAAAAATAAATAAATCTATAATCAAAACCAGACAGCACTACAAACATTTGTTTTATACCGAATTACAAATCAGCACTGCAGTGCAAAGGCTGAAATTTAGGGCCTCAATTTAAAAATCTGCACTGGACTTTCTAACTTGCCAGCTTTGCATAAGGACCACTGAATCCTTAAGAGACCATGACCAATTTTAGGAGGTGTGTGTGTCTGGGGGGGGGGGGGGCTGCCGCAACACGAACACAGACGGTTCAAAAACATTAAAGTTGCAAATAAATTCATGATGATAATAAATGAAAGTGTGGGAAAGACACACTGGACTCCATGGCTGGGCAAGTGGAGCCCATTTAATCCTCATTACAGATCACTTAAGTCTGTCTATAAATCACAGCGATTCTGAAGGCACCGCCACTATTGTTATTTTCATTTCCATTTCATTTCTACCTAGGAGATAGAATGACTGATTAAATGAAGAGATGATAAACACTGGCGAGGCACGGCTGCCAGAGCGAAGGGAGCGGCTCGGAGGAGCTTGCTGATGACATCTGGGAAAGCGATCTCCATCAATCTTCTTTCACCTCGTCAGTCGTGGGACGGGACGGAACGGAACGGAGGCCCCTGGACCACAGTATGAGCTGCGAGAGCATCCCGTCTCGGAGTGGGATGCCCGACAAACCCGTCCACTCAACGACCGGCGCCGTCTCAACTTTTCCCAATCCTCCCGTATCGTATCACTGTTTTTTTTTTTTCTTTGACTTTTTTTTGTTTTTTTTTTAATCACTAAAAATGATTCTGGATGACCCAGTAGTGACTCCTGTTTAATTTAAAGGGGAATGCACTCTTGAAAAGGCGCTTCCATTTCATGTGGTGGGACCACACGTACGAGGATTGGCTGATGTAGAGGACAGGCTGGCGGTCTCAAAGCCCTGGGCTAGCAAAATGCACAACAAAAAAAAATCCTCACTTTTATCAATCTTCCTAAACAAGCTAAAAATCCCTTTTTTTCCAAACAAGCCAGAGACTAAAATTCTAGACATCTTGTTCACACATAAACAAAAACGACCACACAGAGGAAAAAAAAGTCATAGTTCAAGCTGTTTTCTTTTTTAGAAATGACTTGAGGACTCGTGTAAGCACTGTAAACACAGACCTCTAACACAGCTACAGGGAGCTGAGCTGTATCTTTGCCATAGCGAAGATTTGTGCATGTGTGTGTGTGTGTGTGTGTGCGTGCGCATCTGTGAGTGTGCGTGTGCGTGTGAGTGTGTGTGTATACAGTATACTAGCCTGAGGCCATTTAGACACATTATGCACACACCAGTGCATTGCCACACTGTGGAAGTGTGCCACCAAGTGACAATTTCAGGTATCCTCCGGGCAAGATGTCTTGATGGTCGATTTGGTTGAACATTAGAGTAAGCCCATAGACAATGTGTGTGTGAGTGTGTGTGTGTGTGTGTGTTTCTCCTATGATTCTGAATGATTGAAGTCTCCACACCCCATATCTCCAGGTCATCATTATCCTGCGGTTTTCCTCCTCCAGGCATCTGGCATGCAAGGATTAGAGGCCTGTGCAGACGTTGGCCCTTTTATCACCACAGTAATAATGTCAAGGCAAGCGCCGAGGCTACACTGTGTTTAAGGCCAATTAAATGTGCAGACCTTGTGAACGGGGGAGGAAGGGGGGGGGGGTGGCTGAGGGTAAGGGCTCTCTCTCTCTTTCTCTCTACAGAGGTTTCCAATGCAGCTACTCCTTCTCTATTTAAAAAAGCCAACCGCTCGGTATTTCATTCGTATGTTCATTTTCAAGGGTGCGTGGCTGATTTCAGGAAACGGCAGGACTGAAAATAGAAACCAGGTTTGTTACTGTGGCAGGCCGAGCGCTTTTTCACTGTCTGTGCGTAAAAAAAAAAAAATGAGGTCAAGGGAGCCATTCACTTTTGACCGTCGTGTACGTAATCTACAGGATTAGGTAGAGGTATTTATGCCTGATGTTCGACATGTATGGAGGTACGCTGAGTGGGTCACTCACGTTTGACTGTAGTCTATGTAACCTACTATACAGGCATTTACTGTATGATTGATGTTTGCCATGTATAGAGTTAAGCTGAGGGCGCCACTCACGTTTGATTGTCGTCCTCTCTTGGCTTGACAGCGCTCCTTCTCCAACTTCTCAGCCAGCTCCATCTTCCTCTTGTTCCGTCTGTAGGCTGACATACTGAACTCTGTGTGTGTGTGTGTGTGTGTGTGTGTGTGTGTGTGTGTGTGTGTGAGTGTGAGTGAGAGACAGAGACAGAGAGAGAGAGAGAGAGAGAGAGTGAGTGTAAGCAAAATAACACAATCACGCTTGAGTACACACACACACACACACACACAAACACACTGTATGCACTTGTGTACATACACACACATGCATGTGCCTCTGCAAACACACACACACAAACATCTGCACGCACGCACAACCACCAATTAATACAAACATAATCTCACAGACACACTCAGGCAAAAACACTGTGGCACGAATGTTGCCATATCTTCCTCAAATCACTGATGACTCGATTGCATCACAGACACACAGACACACACACACACACACACACACACACACACACACACACACACACACACACACACACACACA
>JASCQY010000031.1:1391410-1410446 GCA_030264315.1 Sardinella tawilis
TGCCGAGCTCCCCCTACCGCATTTGGCTAGGTAAATGCAACGCCAACGCAAAAGAGTTGCTGAGCGCCTCTTTAACCCTGTTTGGGTTTGGTATGATGCGTAACATTTTTATAAAAGTAACGACACATGAAAAATGTATTGGAGTAAAAGCATTAAATTCATCAAAAATATGGAGTGAAGTAAAAGTGGAAGTAGGAGAAAAAAGTAGTTCTACTACTATCTCTGTTTGTTTGACTGATATAACAAGTGAACAGTATGGTCCAGAAGCAAGCTCTGGAACATTCATTCCTTCCGCTAGGTGGCGGACGTCATCTTACCATCTCTTCAGCCATTGTCAGAAAACCCTAAAGTAAGACGTCAACAAACATTACGGCGGGATGTAATAGTTCGTTTCACGGAAACTTCAAACATCTTTTATCTTCTCTATTTCTACTGTCATTTTAAATTTGCATAGCGTGGTATGAAAATCCCTTCAAAAGTTTGACTTTGCTAAGTTTTACGTGGTTTGGTGGATACTGAAAACACAGAAACTAACTTAAATTGTTGACAAATGCTAGCTAGCTAACTCTGTGCTCGGTTTGGACAGTTTTGCATAATTTCATAAATGTATTACACTACAAGCACGATTAATAGTGTAAAGGCTAATGTGACTGTTTTAATTGTTTTCAATAAACGCATTATTGTTGCATTTTGCAGTCATCAGAATGAGTGCTGGAAACACATCCACTGTATCAGCAGAAGGACAAATCCTTCAAAGTTACGTTAACAGCGGGTTCCTGACTCAGGTGAGATACATGATTGAATGTTCCTGCTGTACCATGCAGCGAGCTTGAACTATTACTGAATATTGCTGACTGATTAAAACATGTAGGTTCTTAATCGCTCCATCATCTCGACAGGAAGAGATTGATGCCGTGCGAAAACAAGACGTATTTTCCTCCAGTCTGTATAATGTGGTAAAGCTGAACGAAGTTCAACATGCCAGTGATGAGGTAAGGTAGCCTGGCTAACACCAGCCTAGCGTATGAAGGAACATTAGTGTTTATTGTAGCTTCTAAATCTAAAAAAAACTAATCTATTAAAAAAACTGCTTTCAGAGAGAACTGAAACTGGAGTTGCTGAAGTTGGATAAGGAGTTTGCGGATATATCTCACAATCACTATCTAAGTGAGAAAAGGCTTTTGTTTTCCTTTCTGAATTAGAGAAAGTTATCCAATGTTTTGCTTCCATTTAATGATATGTTTACCCTGGCTATTCCAGTAACATTATGTTCATGTTGGCACTTTGTATGGCTCTCTGTATATGTGAATGTGGGAATATGAATTTGTCTTAAATGAATGTAGTCCCTTCAGTTGGCTAACTAAATTATGTTGTGTTTTGGCAGACCCCCGAATTGATGCGCTTCAGAGCTTTAACTCTCACCTCCAGAGGCTACTCCAGGAGCACATCAGCTTAAAGAAGAGGCTAATGAAGCCCTTGGCTGACCAAAGCCTACCCATACACGCAGACATGCATAAGTGAGCTACATTTAGTGTAGAATATGTGGAATACTTTTAGGATAACTATATCCAGTAATGCCCTATGAACAGTTGCAGAATGTGAAGAAATGACTGCATTGTTATGTCAAAAATACCTGCACCATGCTGTCCAGATATACAGTGAAGTTAGAAAGCAAATCAACTAGCTTTGACCTAGCTTTCCTTTAATATCACATTCTACCACATTTGGCTGCTGTTGTATGTCAGTACAAATCTTTTTTCCAACATGATTTCATCGCAGATGTATTTCACAGGAACTGCAGATATCGGCATTGTGCTAAGGATTGTGCTGTTTGCTGTTATCTAGTGGTTTTACATATGCATATTTGGGAATAGAATATAGCATAATTGTTGGTCTTCTTGTCACAGAGATGTGGTGGACCTCGTCAGTATGGTTACAGACTTCATGGCGAACCTGGACCTGAAGATAAAGACAGTGCAGTCCATTCCAAACACGCAGGAAGACATTAACAAGCTGGTGCGTCACTATTCTATGATGTCTTTTTATGCAGATCAATGGCAAAAGATAGAGAGGGCTTTTAATACTAATCATTCTGAAACTATCAACTTGAATATCATGTAAATGTTAAAGAAGCTATAAAATAAACTCATTTGATTAACTAATTTGATTGTTACTCTTACAACATAGTCTGTGCACAACAACGGTAAAAGTTGTACACTTTATAGCAAACTTAGTGCAGAAAAGATCAGAACATAAAAACCATTACTGTTGCTACAGTTGAAAAACAAAATAAGTGTCAAGTTTGATTTTTGTTATTTATCCCTTAATGAAATTTGGGAGTCTTTTGACTTGATTGAAATCACCCTCTTTGGTCTCCAAATCAGCCTCTTGGTGTTCAGTCTTGCAGACAGACTAACATCTCCCACTGTTTTCATATTCAGCTCTGATAAAGATTGCCCAAGACTGGAATGTTAACAAAGGAAGCGAGGCTTTCCACTTGAAACTGTCAGATGTATACTTACATGTACGTGGGTTTATATCAGCCAGTGTTTGTGTTTTATTTGTCTCCATCAGAATATGTCCATGGCCCAGCTCCTGACCCTGGTGAAGGAGGTGGAGGCCCTCCACCAGCAGGTTCTTCAGTGGAGGGATAAGCACCAGGGGTCCAACACAGACAAACAGGCCCTGGATGATGGCTGGGCGAGATGATGCTTTAACACTTAAACTTCTGTAGATGACTTCTGGTGCACTTCCCCCCCCTCCAATGTAATACATGTGTTTGTTTTTCACATTAATATAACGTTTTAGGGGCCCATATGTATGGATTAAAAGAAAACTTTATCTGATATTCCTACTGAGGGTTTGACTTAATCCATGCACAGGAAACTGGCTTTTATTGTTGCAGCCCAAATACATATTGTTTTTTACTAGAGTTATTTGGCTGTAAGGTTGTAAAAGTGTGTGTGTGTGTGTGTGAGAGAGAGAGAGAAAGCGGCCGTGTGAAAGTGTGTGTGTGCGTGTGCGTATGCGTCTATGTGTGTGTTAACAATAAATAATAAGATCAACAGATTAACATGTTTGTGTTTCTTGTGTGAAAGGAACATTTCATTGTTAACCATTTTACTGTGATTGTCTAGAATAACATATGACATTCAGTATAGTGAGGTAAGTACTGTTTCATCAAATACAGTGCTACAACTCCCCTGACCTTTAGAGAGAATCCACAAAATGTAAGCTTTCTATTTTCAGAGTATGGTGTTATATGATCTAAATGCATGTTGTAAAATGTATTTATTTCAGGTTGATGCATTCTTTACACAGGCAAAGATTGTTCTGCATTTCAACACCCTCAACTGTCTCTTCACCCTCAACTGTCTCTTTCTTATGTGACATTACTACCCTAAGAATACTGTGAAAATCCCATGTAGCCTTTTTTGTCTTTGCCATTGCCCTTTTTTGCAAAGGGTAGAAATGTCCTTGGAAAGCCCATGACTAAAGAAATGTCCGCAGAAGTTCAGAATAACATCCTGTGAAACTGGCGTCCGTTTCCCAAAAGCATAGTTGCTAATCAGTTAGCAACCATGTTGGTTGGCAATGGGAAATTGCATTGCAACCAACATAGTAACTTACATAGTAAGCAACTATGTTTTTGGGAAACGGACCCCTGGATGGCAAGTGCTCCTCAACCAGTGCATGTGCATGTATTTATTGAAACCACTGGATGGCAGAATTGAACCGCGTTTTTCACCCCTAGCCTTTTGGACACGTCCTCACTCCCCCATATTAGTTGATTTTCAACTGTAATCTGGAAATATTTAGAGTAGTCCAAGTATCCCACGTCTTCCGTGTAGTCTCGCTACACAAGTGAAAGGTAACTATATTAATACTGTATCGTTGCGATTTTCTTATTGATTGCCAGCCAGCCTGTCTAATGGTTGTTGGGCATTCAAACAACGGAACAGGTGTTCTTGTGTGGGAGCAAAGGGCAAATTATTACGTGAAACATGTAGCCCATTCGCCTATTTAGTTTACCTTTGGGTTAACTCTTGGTCAGCCAAATGAGATAAACGTTTTTTCTCTCTCTCTCTTCCTCGATAGCATTAGCTGTCTAGTTGGGTTTGTCCTCATCACGACACCTGTCCAGATGAACGCATGGATAATCTGCCTGCAAAAGTTAACTGCAGAGCTGCCGTGATATAATTTGGAGAGTCTGCATATATCGGTATTTGGCTGAAGAATGAAGAATTTCTCCTCCAGTGCAATCCTCTGTCAAGTAACAATTAAAGTTAAACTGCTGCAAGAAATGACCTTGCTTTACCATAACTTAACGTTAGAAAGTTTTCTCCTGTGAAAAGGCCTGGAAAAATAACTATGGCGTGCGTACGTGTGGCTGTCCGAGTTCGACCCCTGAACAAAAGGTTTGTAATCCTGAGAAAAATTAAAGTGTCAGTCATAACCAATTGTTAAACTGTTATACTGAAAAGAGAGGAAAGATCTATGCAGGCCAAAACCAAAACGCTAGCCTTTGGCTTCCAATTATTTATCATAGCCTACTCAGTCGCTCGTCAGACCATTTCCCCCCACACACAGTTCTATGGACTAAACTCAAAGGTATAAGGCTACTCACTTACATTGCTCACTGTCAACTGAGTTTACTCAACATTTTAGGTTGTTTTGGTGGTAGTAAAGTGGGATTTCATTGAGTTAATTGGTTAACTGGAATCGTATTGAGTTAATTGTTTGATGAAACTGATGACAAAACTGTTATGCCCTCTAGTGATAATATGGCAATGTAAAGAGATACACCACCTCATTTTGGGAAATGGCTTATCTGTAGTCAACCCCTAGTTGAACATGAAAATAGGCCTACTGTACATACAGTGGCAGTTTTTCCTGTATGTGTCTGCAATGCCTAATTTGACAGTGTAAGCTTTAACATAGCAATGGAATTATATGGTACCAAATAAAACATCATCAAATGTACTTTCAAAGCACTTTAAAATTAACTTAAAATTCACCAAAGTGCAAAACTGATATACAATTCCATCAAGTGGACACTTTTAGCTTGATGTTAATGATACCATTTACTTCCAGTGATTGTGCTAAGCTATGCTAATAATGTCGATCTAAGTACTGAACACACTGAGAAGAAAATTATGTGTTTTCTTGAACAATACTTGGGAATAATGCAAATAATATCCAAATAGGTGGTGTGTTCCTGTGTTCTATGATGTCTGCATGATGGATGTTTTATGGTGTTTTTTTGTATGGGGTTATTAGCCCATCATCCATTGCATGTGGCAAAGTGGGTTAGACCCAAGCCTATGAATTTGTTTATTTTGTGACCGCATATGTCACCTGTATTTCTCAGAGAAAGAGACTTGTCCTCAAAGGTTATTATTCGTATGGATGGAAATAAGACATCTATTTTCAGTGTTAAGGTGAGTTCTCCTTTTATCCAGCACTTCAAATATCAGTCCTACTTCAGTTGGACAGCCATCTCTTTGAGCTCCTCCAATTTGCTATTCGCTGTTAGATTAGTTGATGTCTGTATTATTAATGCAAGGACTCTACAGCTGAATACTGCAGATGTGGTTGTTCACTGTGATCCCATTCAAAACTAATTTATTTTATCCTCTCAGGATATTCTTCTGCATACATCAGAAGAGAAGACAAAATCATTCACTTATGATTTTTCGTACGACTCAAGCAATGCTAAGAAGCCCAACTTTGCAACTCAAGATAAGGTACAAAGAAGTTTCTTACTCATCTAAGATGAAGAAAAAAAACCCTCAACATATTTTATTATGTACATACAGTGAAGAAAAGGCTGTGTTCCTTTAGTGTCATGAAAATGATAGATTTTGATTTGCAATTCTGTTCCATCTGGCTTATATAATCGATATAGTCTAACCTCTGGGTTACCTCTCTTAAGTAGACTTAGTTAAGGTTTAGGAACTGTTGATCAATTGTAAACAATTGTAGATGATTATTTTACAACAATGTGTTTGTGTGCAGAATTTTGATATGCACTCTATACGAAGTTTTATCTCAAAATCATTCTCTCTTATAATCCTTGGTGATGCGTTAATCAGTAGCTGTGGGGTTATTTATTTGATCCATGTTGGTCTCTCATCAGTCACAAAGTTACCACTCTCTGCCAATGCTGTGGCGCAACTTGCATCCAAACTTTTAATTACAATCCATCAGATGTAGTTGTCCCATTGTTTGGCAGTAATGACCTCAGGTCTGTGCTTCTGGGCTGGGCAGATTAAACGGTGATGTTGTGATGTGCAGGCAACGGTGGCGTCAGCAGCCCTCAGACAGAGTGTGTGTCTGTGTCTGTGTGTGTGTGTGTGGCTGGCTGCGGAGCCCAGCCTGATACCCAGGGGCTGCCTCTTAATTAGGCAGTGTGATTTATGCTCTCAGGTCATTCAGCAGCAGCAGCAGCAGCAGCGGCGGCGGTAGCAGCCACCACCACATGGCAACATGTCAATCATGGCAACAGAACAGCCTCTGAAGAGCTCTGTGTGTTTATTAGCATATCGTGTAGGAGCTAGCTAGCAGGGTTAGATGTTAAAGAGAGTAGCCCATGTCATGTTCCTCTATCACACATTAGCTGTCTCTCCTCTTTCATCTTCTTTTATCCATCTTCATGTCTCCCCCTCTTTTCTCTCTCTCTCTCTCTCTCTCTCTCTCTCTCTTTCTCTCTCTCTCCCCACTCCCCTCTCTCTCTGTCCTCACGTGTCTCTCGTCCCTGTGTGCTGTCTCATTATGTCTAGAGCACATCTTGCTGCACAGCTCTAATGGTGTGCTGGCCCATTACCAGGGCTCTGTGAACATCAGCCTTTGTTGCTTTTTGCGTTTGCAGGTTTTCACAGACCTGGGTCATGATGTTCTCGAGGCTGCCTTTGAGGGCTACAATGCCTGCATCTTTGCCTACGGCCAGACTGGTTCGGGGAAGTCGTACACCATGATGGGCACCGCTGTAAGTGTCGAAGGTCTTGGCAGTCATTAGATGGACTCTCACTTGAAATTCACAGATAAGGTTTTCCTTAGTTCACTATACTTTTCACAGTTAGTCTCTCTCTGTCTCTCTCTCACTCTCCTTCTGTCTCTGAACTCAAATCAAATAGCTTTAGTGGTATGACCATTTTTCACTATTTCGAGTGTTGCCAAAGCAATGTTGTAGTAAGATAAAATAGAAATAATAACGAGAAACAAACAAACAAAAAAAAAACAAACAGAAAAAAACAGCAGTAAACACTAGATCTGGAGAGAAACAAACAAGTGAATACAGTGGATATTCATAAGTATCAAACAATCAAGCCATGAAAGTTAAAACTACACAGTCTCTCATCAGGGCATGCTTTCCAAGTATTTACCTGTTTGTCAGTGTTATGTGTGAGGTATGAATACTGAAAACTTCCCAAACCTGTGGAATTTGGGGTGTGGGGGAATTTTTTAAAAATGTATCCGTGAAGGAATGACCTCAACAGTCATGTGCAAAGACCACAAAAGCATTGATCTCATGGCAGCGATGATTTATTTTTTTTTTGTACGTGCCTCTCTCTCTCTCTCTCTCTGACATGCTCAAACAGATACACCCTTGATCTTACATTTGGGCTTTCTCAGCTTGGCACTTCCTTGTTCTCTTCTCTGTTTCTGTCTAGGATGGATGATGTGCACCATAGGCTGCCAATGATGAGGTGCTCTCACCTCTGTAAGCTGCAGATGGGCTCCATCTTCAGTCTCTCTCTCTCTCTCTCCCCTTCCTCTCTCTCTCTTTCTCTCTCTCTCATTCTCTTTCTCTCTCTCACACACACACATACTTTCTTTCTCTCTCTCTCCCTACCTACCATGCACATTTTTCCACTGCTAATCGGAAAATGTGATGAGAGCAGCACCCCACCCAGCCATCCGCCCCCCATCCCCCTTTTCTCCCTTTTTACCTCCTCTTCCCTGCCCATCAATGCAGAGTGAACAGGAGTCCCGTGAAGCTAATGAGATTTCTGCCTGTGTACTGGGAGACTTGTGCAAGGTCATCACGCCAAGCACATTGTCAACGCGCTTGATAATCGAATCAGTCCTTCTTAATATTCGCACGCTCCCGTATGGTAATTAAGAGAAGATGAGTCACACAAATCATAAAACGATAGAACACCTGACTGACTCCCTTGCTTCTCTCTCTCTCTCTCTCTCTCTCTCTTTCTCTCTCTCTCTTTCTCTCTCTCTCTCACTTGTGCCAATACACAGGGCTGGAACATTTAAATAGTTGCAATTTGTCATAAAATGCTCAAGGCAAGGTGCTGTGAAGAATTTGAACTTGATATGATGTCAGAATACTGACAGAGATGTGTGTGTGTTTTGTTGTCATAGCTTCCCTGTAGATAGAAGCGAGTGGAATCATACAGAGTTGTTTTTTGTTTGGTAAACATAAAAACGTATCTAAATCTAGACATAACCTAGTGGTAGCAAATAGTTGTGCTCAGCCGGTACATCAAGCCACGTACTGTACAGTAGGATCTTAGTAGGCCTACCACTGGTCCTACCAAGTCTGGGTAAGACCAGTCACAATACTCTATCTTTAGAGAGAGTTGTTGAGCGGACTTAGAACAATGACAACAGGGCTTTTCTTACAAAGTTGAGTAGAAGAGACATTAGACAGTAGAAGTCATTAGTCTCAATGCAGTAAAACACACAGTAGGCTATTTGCCGTTTTGCTGATGCTGAAAGACAACCGCTGATTCCGCTCCTAGGATTGAACCTGGTCTATGGGTCGTGGCCAAACTATACATTTGGATGTTATAGGCTGGCTTGTCATGCTATGCCTAACAGTAACTGGCCCGATGTTTTTTTTTTAAGGTGTTGATTTTTCTCTGCAAATATTTTACAAAAGGAACTATTTTTTAAGGAGGGTAAAATTAAATTCAGGGTTTCCTGCAGAAAATGGGTAAGTCAAGGTGGTGGTGGTGGTGGCGCTGGTGGGGGGTGGTGTTAGTCGGTATTAGAGAATATTGCCATTGGAAAGGCTATGTTGTGCAGTTTCATGTAATATATGACAGGAAGCGAAAACATAAATAGCCTATATAGTTTTTTTTGGAAAGCAACCTGTGAAATTATGATCACAACACAAAATATTCATCTTTTCTGGAGACTTAGTCAAGGTGGTAGGTGTTTGTTGTCAAGGTGGCCGCCTTAACTATAAAGCACTGGGGGAAACCCTGAAATTATATACCATCATGATTAGTTGACATGACACTTCACTTATCACAGTAGGGAAGAGCAATAGCATGTATTTTTTTTCCTGTCACATTTTGTTCATTTGTCCACATCTTTATCTGCATTAAGACTGATAACCCAGCTGTCTTAAGTTTATGCGCACTATGACTCATCGAGCTCCCAGGGAAAGCTGCAGTTATTGGTGAGACCTCAGAAAAGCCATTATTCCCCATTATTCGCCATTTTTCAAGTACCCTCACCTCAGTGCCCATTTTTAGGCATTATTTTTCATGAATAAATAAGCAGAAGTGGAGGTGGTTGTTGTTGCTGTTGTTAGTCATCACACTTTTCTGTGCTTCTCTATGTTCAGTCTACTGTATGTTATTATGAGACACAATCAACCATTCTGCCATGAGATTTGAGCTTTTTATGCTAACCATACTTCACAGTTAAAACTTTTGGCTGTCCACCTTGTAAAGTCTATACTACCAAGGATTCAGGACAAGGCCAGCCTATTTAATCCTCCCCACACGTACTGTAGTCTGTTTTTAGAGAGGCACAGGACAAACGGTCCGTGCCCATATCATAACCCTCCATTGAAAATATCAGCTTCTGCCATCTGCCAGGTGTTTTGAGAGGCAGCGAATCATATTGGGCCATTTAGAATCCCATTTGGGCCTTTTACAGCTTAACATCTTGAGTAGTAAAAGCGGCAGTGTGCTTTCTGTAAGGGCAAAGTGACACCGAGACCATAATCTAAGTGTCCACAGCCCTGCTGAACGGTATATTGATAAGGTATGTCAGGATTTTGTCTATGTATTGAATGCAGACTTTTGAGAGTTCAGAGTTACCAGACTATAATTCCAACTTGAGAGGAACTTTGCTTGTGAAATATGACCATTGTGATTCTCTGACTCTTGGCTATATTTGCTGTTTTTTTTTTGTTTTGTTTTTTTGTCTTGGTCAGGGGGATGTTGGCCTGATTCCCCGCATCTGTGAGGGTCTCTTCAGCCAGATCGCAGAACTGTCCCAGACTGAGCACACTTCCTTCCACACGTCGGTCAGGTAAGCAGCAGAGGTCAGGAGCGGAGGCAGGGAGAGGGCACCAGAAAGTTCCATGGTGCACCTCTATGTAGCAGTTGGGGTCAGGAAAGAAATAGATGTTCATCTCTCCGCTACCCAGGTAGCCATTTTTTCAAGCTGCCCGACAGAAAGCATGAATCAAAGCCCACCTTCCAGCTGATGGGGAGGAGAAATGGAGTTTCGGCACTCAGTTACCTCTACTCAAGGGTAATGTCAGAAAAGACCTCCGCTAGCAGCCTGCAGAGCGCTCTCTCTCTCTCTCTCTCTCTCTCTCTCTCTCTCACACACACACACACATACATTCCCACTCTCTCTCTTTCTCGATTATTCTGTTTTCCTGGCAGCTTGTCTGCTCTCAGGGGCACTCTTATTTAGCAGCTCCCTCTAATTGGTAACAAACGAGAGGGGAGGTCATCCGTTTGGCCAAAAGTGTGTGCTCTCTATCTCTCTCTCTCACTCTCACCTTCCTCACTCCGTCTTTACTTTCTATCTCTCTGGGTATACCTTTCCATCTCTCTCTTACTGTGTTCACACACTTTCTCTCTCTCTCTCTCCCTCCCTCGCTGCTCACGGTGGACACCTGGCACACTCTCTGCTGGTGCATCCGTCAGCCAGGTCAGCCACCCACCCACTGTTGCTCCCTCCTCCCTGCCCACCACAGGTGAGGCTGGGCTGGGCTGGGCTGGGCTTGGCTCGGCTTGGCTGGGCTGGGCTCGGCCTGGCTGTGCCCTGGCTCCTCTGGCTCTGGCTTTCAAAAACGTTCAGAAATGTGCTGGCTGCCTTCTGTAGCACCCCTGAGTCAATCCCAGGTGACCTCTACTGATACAGACAGCAAAAGTGTGTGTGTGTGTGTTCGTGTGTGGAGCTGGGTATAGTCATCCTCAGGTGGCGTTTCCTCGCTGTGAAGCCAGATGACATTATGAAGGCAGCGCCCGAAGGAACAGGCCTCTCCTCTCCACCAGCTGACGGGTCCCACTCTAATGAACACTCTGTTGGATTGATGGGGACAGTTTTATCTTTTACCCCTTTTTTATAGATTTTGAATTCATAAAGGCTTTTCCCTCCCTTCTTTATTTATTTGTTTTCCGCTCCTCAGCGGGGGTAGTGGCATATCTGGAGCTCCGAGAGTGTTTGAAATTCCACGATTCTCGCTGCTGCAGACCAAAGCAGCAGCAGCCTCCACATACACACACACACTCCTCTACCCTCCACACACACACACCCCACACACTCCAGCGTTTGAGATGGCGGCCAGCTGGGCAGGACTCTAATGTGCCGCAGAACCATTAAGATCCTCTCAGATCACATTCTTTGGGAAGTCCGATGTGTGTGAGCCGTTTGTTTAATGGCTATTACACTTGAAATGGGCCTTTTTTTATTAATGACACTTTTTTTTTTCTCTTTTCTATCAGATAATGGAGCTATTAATCTACTCTTGTTTTATATTATGATCAATTCTCTGTCCTCCTTAGCATGTCACATGGACCCTTTTTTAGTTTCACAGACCTTTTCATCGGGGGAATTATTGAAGAGGCTAATTCAACAGCCCAACTCTATTGAAAAGATTTGAAACTAGTCTGACAGGGAGCTTTCAAGTAGTGCCTAGCATTGGACTTGAGCAGAGACACTTTGGATAACATTCCGAGTGATTAATTCCAAGCCCATATTTCACGGGCAGATTTGTATTCTCTGCACATCTTATCTCGTCTCGTCTCTCCTCTCCTCTTGTCTCGATGCTGTCAGCTATCTGGAGATCTACAATGAGCGCGTGCGAGACCTCTTGGGCAGGAAACTGTCCGAGGGCAGCTGTCTGAGAGTGAGGGAGCACCCCAGAGATGGGCCATATGTGGAGGGTAAATCCGACACACACACACACACACTCACACACACACACACACAAACATACACACATATACTCTGTGTACACTTAGACATGCACCTCACACATACCGTGTACACACACACACATACTATATACTTTGTATAGACATACACATGCACCCACCTCACACATACTCACAAGTACTCACACACATACACATACGCACATACATTTACTGTGAACACACACAAACAGACACACTTACATGTACCTCTTTATCACTGAAAAAAAAAAGCTGTACCGGTAATTGCAGGCATTCTTTTGGAGGTTTTCTTGTGTACAAATTATGCAAGAAACTCTTGCATAAGAGGTGTGTGTGTGTGTGTGTGTGTGTGTGTGTGTGTGTGTGTGCGCGCGCGTGCGTGTGTGCGCGTGTGTGTGTGTGTCAGGTCTGTCCAAGCAGCAGGTGCAGAGCTTCAGTGATGTGGAGAGGCTGATGGAGAGAGGCAATGCCACTCGTGCCACGGCCAGCACAGCCATGAATGAGACCAGCAGTCGATCCCACGCCATCTTTACCATCAACTTCAGACAGGTTACTCAGAAATGGTTAAAAAATATACAAATATAAAAATGCCATTGCAAGTCCTCACAGCCAGACAGTGTGTTCAGTTGTGTTCCAGGCAGGCGACGATGGGGGGGGGGGTTGTAGGTTGTAAAGCTTGAGGGTGGTTGGGCAGGAGCAGGGGGTCAGACTGGCTCACCAGTCTCATGGCCTGAGGGTGAAAACTGTCCCTCGGCCTTGAGGTCTTGCAGCAGGCCACAATCCTATACCTCCCTCCAGAGGGCATCTGTTTGAAGAGGCCTGTGCCTGTGTGAGGATGGCTGGGACCTTTGATGATGTTGCAGGCTCTGCTGTGGTGGTGGATGTGAGCCAGCGGCAGTAGATGTCTTACTGGAGTGAAAGAGGTGTTCCAATGATCCCAGTGATCTTTTCAGCGGTTCTCACCTCTCTCTCTGCAGTCCCTTGTGGCCCACAGCAGTGCTATTCCCATACCATTCAGTGATGCTTTCGGTCAGAATGCCGTCTATGACGCAGCTGTGGAAGTTAGTGAGGATCCTAAAAGGAATGCCAAACTTCCTCAGCCTCCTTAGGAAGTAGAGGTGCTGTTGGGATTTTTTGACCAGCTGGATGGTGGTGTGAGTCCATGTGAGATCATCATCACTGATGTGAACCCCCAGGATTTCGAAACGGTGTTTTCTTTCCACCACAAGTATGTACTGTAGGAGACGCCAAATACCAAATTTGCCACCACGCTCCTGTGCAGTATGCTGTTTCATGGGCACCAGCGATCAGGCCAGTGCCAGTGCCAGTCGTGAGTGAACAGCATGGGGCCGAGAACGCATCCCTGTGGAATGCCTAAGTTATGGTAGTTCAAAGGGAGGCTTTGTGCAGGACTACTGAGATGGTGTTTGCTGTTGATCTGTTGGGGCCATACTGTCTGCATACTGCAGGGGGTCCAGTGCAGTGACTCAGGTAAGCTCATACAGTAGGTCTATAGAATCCTATTCTATTCTATTCTATTCTATTCTATTCTAGTCTACTGTATATATCTATGGGTACGCTTCACTGGATGTAGGACAGGTAAGGAGTATCCTCTCAAAGCACTTCATTATGATTGGAGTGCTACTGATCTGGAATCTGGTTTTAGGGACCAGGATGACTGTTTTGGCATCTCAAACGTGTTGGGAGTCGCCTATTGCTTGGGTCAGAGCTTAAAAGTAGCGTTAAAGACCTTGGCCCGTTCAGCTGTGCAGGACCCATTCAGAGATGCTGTTAGGGCAAGTTGCTTTGTGGGGACTGATTTTGTACTGACTGAATACAGTACAAGTCTTTCCACTGACAGTGGCAGTTGGTGAGCAGTCTAAGAGTGAGAAGCCCTGCTCAGTACGGTGCATTGGTGTGGAAGCGCTCAGAAAGGGCGTAGAGGTTGTTGAGCCGTCATGGTGGGCCTGGGAAGGGGAGGCAGTGATGATGTTGGTAGTGCTCGTGGCCGTACACTCTTGTGGTGTGTGATATGCTGTATGCTGTGTATGCTAACTGAGCAACATGTGCCTTAGGTCATCAGTTAAATAACAGCCCTCCAACTTCTGTTGATAGTGCTGTTAAGCATTTTTGAGTGGACACATACATACACACACACACACACACACAATCACACATTTACACAGATGTACACCGCGCTTGTCACAGGTACAGAATATCGCATACCGTATGACATTCTCTCTAACTCACTTACTCATAAATATTCACTCAGAACACCCTCCCCACACACACACACACACTCAGTGAAAACTATTAAGTGTAGACAAAAGTGTGGTGTGTTCTTTTTCACACATAATCATATGCCCACACTCACAAATATTGACTCATAAATACACACACACACACACACACATTCACACATATTTGCATACACCCACACTCCATGTACAGTTTGTGCAGAGTGAGACCAAATGCGTGTCGCCACTGATGTCATTTCTCCCTTCCCTATGCTTTTAGTGCACCTTATAGACCTTTGCTTTACAGCACACGCATGAAGAGCCTCCCCGCACAGCACAGCATTTCCTACAGCATGTTTCAGTACTTTGCCCATTTGGAACACATCAGCCTGTGTTATATAACATCTAGACGTGCTGATACGTATGTTGTTTACCGTGCATTTTATCTGTGTCTGTATGTACAGTATGGGGCGCAAGTCAACAGCTTGCACCGTAGGCAGTTTGCTTTTGCATGCCTTGAGCGTGCTTGTCAACCGCACTGCGAGTTCTTGCCGTTGACTGTCGCCGCTTGGCACCCTATGTAAGAAACGGCAGGTCTGTTGCCATGCTTTTCTTGGCCTTGCGGTTAACACATGCTTTCAGGGTTTTAATTAGCGGTGGCCGTGGTCATGTTTGCTTGTTTTTTTTTTTCAGGGATTTTTTTTTTTTTTTTCACACGTGATTATAGAGCATGTCGAGCATTTCTGCGCCTTTTTCACTCAAAATGCCCCCAAGGGCCTTATTGTTTTCACTAGGACTACCAAAAGTCTTGTCCTGTGTCCCACGGAGCCATGCTACTGACAGAACCCAAGGTCACCCTGCACTAATGTGTGTGTGTGTGCGGCGTTCTACGTAATTAGTCTTGGCCCGCCATCACTTAGGCAATATGAAGAGAGAAACAACATTCTCTGAGCCATTATGCCATTGCATTTCTGCCTGCCTCTCCCCGCCTAGCGAGTTCATTGGCACTGCCCTCCGGGAACACTTCCCAGAACATGAATAGCAGTGTTTTTATTAGGCAGGAGTTAGCCCAACCCACCCACAGCCACTTAATTGCTCTTGTTGTGTGTGTGTGTGTGTGTGTGTGTTTGGCTCCAAGGCCCGGTTCGATGCGGAGCTTCCCAGCGAGACCACAAGCAAGATCCACCTGGTGGACCTGGCTGGCAGTGAGCGGGCGGATGCCACGCGTGCCACGGGCGTCCGGCTCAAGGAGGGCGCCAACATCAATAAGTCGCTGGTGGCGCTGGGCAACGTCATCTCGGCCCTGGGTGGGTATGGCAGACAGACTCCCGCAGCGCAGCTAATGTGCTGATGTGCCATCACCCCTACCCCTACCGCCACCCCTACCCCACCCCACCCCAGCCACTAGCCCTCCCTCACCCCCATCGGCCCCATACAGTGCCCCAGCAAGCACCTTGCACACACCTTACGCTCATTGATTCAGTCAGCTGTTTTATAGCCACGGCCATTTGCTCCGACTCTGGTGGACATTGGCGGACTGTTTACTCCTCTCTCTCTCTGTCCTCTTGAGGCGGCAGGACTGCTGGGCTTCTGTGTGGGGAGCATTTATCATCTTCAACAGCAGGCCTTTGGCGCCAGCCGTCACATATTGTTTGCACAACAGAAGGTTTTTCCCCTCCCATTTTATTTTCATCTACTTCCTAACTCTCTTCTCTCTCTCTCTCTCTCTCTCTCTCTCTTTTCTCTCTTTTACTCTCTCTCTCTCTTGTTTTCTCTCTTTTACACACTCTCTCTCTTTCTTTTTTTTCTCTCTCTCTCTCTCCAACAGCGGAGGTGTCTGTGTCTGGAAGCTTGAAGACTAAGAAGAAGGGCGCGTTTATCCCCTACCGGGACTCTGTACTGACCTGGCTACTCAAGGACAGCTTGGGGGGAAACTCCAAGACCATCATGATTGCAAGTATGTTGTGTGTGTGTGTGTGTGTGTGTGTTTGGGGGACAGGGTACAAGGAGACTCCTGCTGTCGTCTCAAGGCCCTCTCTAGAGGAGCAGCAGGTCACCTTCAGGGAAGGAAGTCTGAAGTCTGTGTTTATATCTTTGTATCTCTGAACAAACTCTGATAGAGAGAAACAGAGATACTTTTTTTTGTACTTCAATTGTATCGTGAATTGAAAGAGAGTTTTTTCCATCCTCTAGTTCCTCCCAGTATTATATTAGTATGTCATATCTCACAAATACTAACAGAAATCTATGCATACCCTTTGGCAGTTTATTTACAATAAATACATTCATTATGCCTGCTTTAATTGTGCGTATAAGCAATGAGGATACTGTATGTCGCTGGAAGGAGAGGTGAAGCTTCAGTAAAGTTTCTTTTCTTTTGCAAGCATCTGACATCCACAAAGAAATGCGTTAATTAGTATGTGCATGGAGGGACAGTCAGTCTGATGGATGGGGATGCGGCTTCAGAATACCTTGTTAAGACGAGCTGATTGCTTCCCGTGAGAGACAGCCAGATTATGGGCTATAGCCCTCTGCACGGTGCCCAAGGTGAGGTGAAGGTGACCACACCACGGCGTGTGTGACGGAAATGGACTCTGCTTGAAAGCCTCTCAGTCATGTGATTCTCTGTCCAGAGAACTCTGCCCTCTGTTTAGTAAACTCTAACCTAGGTCACTGCTGGCTCCTGGTAGCCCTCAGAATGCATATGATGGGGTCTGCAATATACCTTCCTAGAAAACATGTTAGTTTCTAATCTCTCATCTCTAATCTCTTCCCAATCCCACCGTAGCCATATCCCCTGCCCACATGAACTACAACGAGACGCTCAGCACCCTGCGCTATGCCAACCGGGTCAAGAACATCATGAACAAACCCATGGTGAATGAGGACGGCAATGTGAAGGTCATCCGGGAGCTGAGGGAGGAGATCGCCCACCTCAAGGCTCTGCTGGATCAGGGTACCAGGGTATGGGACTTAGGGTTATATTATCCTGTTAGCATAGCATAATGCCAGACTGATGCCTTGATGCTTATGTGATGTTAGGCACAGGGAACTAGGGTATGGACCTTGGGGTTATATCCGCCTGTTAGCATAGCATAATGTCACAGACGCCATGACGCTGGTGAAATTAAGCACAAACCTCTTGGATCTGACAAATTTTTCAATCAGGCTAAACTTTTGTCCAATCTGTCATGCTGATAGCAGGCTCACAATAGCTGATTAGCAGACGTTGCAATCAATATCCCAGCTCTAGTCAGACCCAAGTGAATTTCTGGCATGTTAGAAATTGTTGTTTTTCTTGTGGTGTAAGCACAGGCACAGCAATGGGCTCTGCTGGAAACATGCAGTGAGTGTTAGCAGCATTTGCTACTGAGTGAAAAATAAATACACCGTCTGTCTGTCTGCCTGCCTGGCTGAAGAAAAGACACACTCAGCACATGTCGTTAGGAATAGAGACGAAGACGAAGAAGAAGATGATGCACACACTTGGTCTTGGATCATCATATTGGTTTTACGTTCAGTTCCTGCAGGCTACAGGCTCTAGGATTAGCACCCTTTGCTTTAATTGCCATTGGAGCGCATTGTAGCGCATTGCAGTGACTGGTTTCATGTGCGTATAGGCAGTATTTGGATGAGCTCTAAGCAGTTTGTGTACAGTAGCAGCATCTGCACTGTCGCACAGAGTAACATCTGGACTGTCACCGGCAGGTGCGGCTTAGTTTATTTATTTGTATTTATTTATTTGTTTGTTTGTTTGTTTTCTTTTCCTTTGGGGAACTTGTTTTCTCTCAGCAGCAGGCATGTGGTTTTCTCAAAGCAGTCTTTTTCTCTCTCTTTCACACAAACACACACACACACACAATCTCACTAACTCACACACACACAATCTCACTAACTCACACATACACACAATTTCTCACGACTCCCCCCCCCCACACACACACACACACACACATACACACACACACAAACACAAAAATAAACTCCAGTAAACACCCACACACACAAATGCATACAAATATGCACACACACACACACACACACAAAATAACTCACTGGCACACACGTGTGTCTACAGGTGTCCCCAGTAGGCCCCAGACTGGAAGCCAGTGTGGAGGAGAAGCTTCACCGTAACGAGGCTCGGGTGAGTGAGTGCTACGACTCCCACAGGCACTGTGTCAATGATGCGCCACTGGCTGCCTACACCTGCTGGAGATGTGTTTATGAGCCTTAGTGAAGAAATAGGCTAGGTGTGTGTGTGTGTGTGTGTGTGTGTGTGTGTTTGTGTGTGTGTTTGTCAAGTGCCAAGCTCTAATGTGATTTTTGTCTATTGCTTTCAAGCTAGTCCCAGTCTTTCTGTATAGGTGTAAACATGCATTACATTATCTAGCTGTGTAATTTTCTCTGTGTATGAACGTGTTTGTGTGTGTGTGAATGTATGTGTATATCAAGGCTTAATGTGATTTTTGTCTATTGCTTTTAAGATGGTCTCAGTCATACAGTATAGGTGTAAAATATGCCTTACAGTACATTATTTATCTGTGTGCTTTAAGTGTGTGTGTGTGTGTGTGTGTGTGTGTGTGTATGTTTGTGTGTGTGTGCAAATACAAAGGCAATAGTGCTCCTCTG
>JASCQY010000031.1:1435401-1447280 GCA_030264315.1 Sardinella tawilis
CGCCCACCGCCCATACACACACACCCACACACACACACACACACACACACACACACACACACACACACTACTCTCTATCCCACCCTCTCCCTCTCACTGTTCTGTCTCTGTCCCCCAGCTTGTCCTCTCCCACGCCTCAGATGGCCTGTCCCCATTCCCTCCTCCCTGGGACGGAGAGGATGAGCTGCAGGGTGGAGGAAGAGGAGGAGGAGAAGGAGGAAGAGGAGGAGGATGGGCCGCCCCTGAGCCTCCGGCCCCTCTCTCTCCCCCCACACCTGTGGGAAGCCTCGGACCCGCTGCAGACCACCCACCATGGGAAGAATCATCTCCGACATCCCCCTCCTCCTCCTCCCCCTCCTCCTCCTCGCCCTCTCCAGAACAACAGAAGCAGCAGGACTCCTGTCCTCATCCATCAGTGCCGGGGCCCCAGGCTGCAGAGGCGGTGTCAGCGGCGGCGGCGGTGCCGGGGGGAGAGTGGCAGCGGCGGCGGCAGCCGGAGCCCAGGGCTGATGGATCTGGACCAGGCGCGCCAGGGCCGGAAGGGGCCCCTAACAAGCACCTGGGCCCCCCGTCTGACGTCCGCAGCGTCCCCCGCTCGCCGTCCGGCTACTCTGGAGGGACCTCGTTAGTCGACGAGCTGCCCGCCAGCCCGACGGAAGGTGTTGAGACCAGGGGAGGAGGAGAGGCGTCTTCTCTCCTGCCAGCAAGCGCTCTTCGTTCTCCTCCTCCTCTTCCTCTTCCTCCTCCTTTAGTGTTCTCTGAAGCCCTCGCAGAGAAGAGAAAAGAGTCCGCAGACAAGCTCGCCGTCGAGGTCCAATTTAACCGCGGCATCATCTCGGCGCTGTCCGTGGAGACCTCTCGGGCACAGGCGGAACAGCCAGCAGCCCCGTCTCGCGCTGACATCTCCTCTGCCTCCGACTCCCCCAACCCCATTCCCGACTCCAGCTCCAGTTCCAGTTCTGGCTCCGAGGCACCACCTTCCGCGGGGAACGGCATGGTGAGCTGGATGTCGGGAATGCTGAAGGACGCGGGTCGCCACCTGCCTAGCCCCGCCACCCAGCTCCTGCAACAGGCACCCAGTCTGGGGGGCCTCTACACCCAGGTGTGCTCACTGGTCAAGGAGGTGCCCTTCCTGCAGCAGATGAGGCTGGAGCTGACCCTGAGCCCCCAAGCCACCGCAGGGGACGCCAGGGACCTCGGCCTGCTCCAAGCCCCGGCCCGCATCAAGGAGCTGCTTTCCCCGCACAAGATGGCCGCCACCGACAGCCTGCCTCGCGAGCTGGGGGCGTTCAAGGAACTACTGCCAGCACTGCCGGAGCAGACACGGGGGTCCCCACAGAGAGACGGCCCGGGCAGATACGGTAGCCCACCCTGGCACAGTGGTGAACCGCTGAGCTCAAAACCACTTGGGCCCTCAGATTTCTCTCCAATAGATTCGGCTGTTCAGCAGGACCCTGCGCCTGGGGCCCCAGCAGACGCCGGCGACACAGCGCAGATGCCGAGCGGGGCCGCGTCCCTTACTACTGAGGCTGCGGCGTCGGTGCAGGTGTGGACCCAGCGGCTGGTGGACTACCCTCCCCACATGCTCAAGCTGCAGTCTCTGCCCGTGGCCCGCCTGCTGCCCTGCCTGCTCGCCGTGCTGCCAGAGGAGGCTTTGCCCTCACAACGCCCCCTGGTGGTATGCTGGCTCAGCGCAGCCACTTGTGCCCAGCCAGAGCTCCGTCCGGCCGCCGCCCTCCTGCTGGAGTCGGCCCTCTACACCCTCTCCCTTGGACCCCTGTCCATCCATCAGCCGCAGCAGCGCCTGGGTGTCTTCCACGACCTGCCCCTGGTCCAGGTGAGGGACATCCACGTAGGCTTCGCAGGGCAGAGTATCAGGCTGACGGGGAGCACGGCGAGCAGCGTGGTGACCCTCTACACCCACTGCCCGACGCTGACCCAAGACCTGTGCCGCCGACTGCTGTCCGCGCTCGGCTCTCGCGGGAAGCCCGCCGCAGACGAGGACGGCGGCGCCCACCCCCTTTTGGCGGGGGACCTGCGGCAGCAGGCGCTGGACTGGGCGGCGCCGACTGTGCCAGACCTGTTGCTGTGCGCCGGGCTGCGGGTGAGCAGCCGCTTCCAGAAGAGCCTGGCGCAGCTGGTGTGCCTGCTGCACGGCAACATGGAGGGCCGGCGGCTGCCGGCGTTGGCACAAGTGCGGGTGCTGCTCTATGCAGCCGTGCGCAGGAGCGCAGAGACCAGCGCCGAACCCGAGTCCGACTCCGGCGTTCTCGGTGCCAAAGATGACGCGTCATCCGAGGCGGAGCAGGGAGGCGTAGGCGGCGGCACTCAGGAGCTTCTGCAGTTCTTCCTGACGGACACGCACCTGGGCCTGCTGCAGGAGGACGCCGTCTTCCACCCCCCGCCGCGCTCCCTGGCGCTGGTGCCCGGCTGCCCCCAGTTCAGCCTGCGCCAGATGCGGCCCAGGGAGGACGTGCGCTGCGTGGTGGTGAAGGACGCCACCCGGCTGGAGGTCGTGCTGGCGCCACAGACCTCGTCGGCGGTGACTACAAACCCAGTTGGGGGTCACAGAGGTCCGTCACAGCTCCGTCACCATGCCAACGGCACTGGCACTCCGGCTGACCACCACCAGCGTTCTCATCTCAAGGCTCCACGACCCGAGGTGTGGAAATTAGCTTTCGCCAGCGCCGCCGAGGCCTCCTCGCTGATTAATTACTTGTCAAACGTCTGATCAGGGAGCTGGGCGGCAAATAATTAAGAGTCCCGTCAGAGCAGTCCACCGCGGAGATAGAGCAGAGGCACGAGTACACACTCCCAGCAATATGGAAACCTTCACCTCAATTACTCGTCTTGTGCTGACTCCCAAACTCCTAGCATGATGGAGTAGAGCAGAATTTGTGCATCGGACACGATTTGGGAAGTAGATGGAGTCTGTGCACTTCATGCAAGGAGGTCTGTTGAGGAGGTTTGTTGTTTGGAAATACTGTCTGGGTGAATTAATTAAGGTCTCGGAAGGCAACGTTTATTGTACAAATGGCTGGTAATGAATGCTGTCCTCTTCAACCCACTACAAAAATCAAAGCCAATTTGTGTTCCAGCCAAATGGCTTGAAAGTCGGGTCGATGAATGTTCCTGCACTTTTCCCCAGATTAGTGTGTATATAAATTGTATACAATCTGAGCACCCTAGATAATGAGGCACAAACTAGGGCCAATAGATGTTGTCCGATGTGTTCTAGTATACTGTACAGGCCATATATTTATTAGTATAATGCATCAGTCAACACTTTTGCTTTCTTGTTTCCTTCTCGTCGGGGTCAAAGGCATTAACTGTGACGGTTGCATGTCTTGTATTTTTTTGTTTGTTTGTTTTTGTCTGTTTTGTTTCTTCATTTTAATTAGTGGAATGATTAAAGTGTAAACTGTGAATGCCATTTATATTTGTTATTAAACTATAAAGCAACTCAAGAAATGAGGATAAATGATGCAACAAACACTGTCAAATTGTAAATAACATTTTAAATTTAGTTTTTTTAACCATGTTTAGAATTTTTCAGCCATAATCACGCCCGACTCAAACTGAACCTACTGTTTTTTTAATCTATAGGGATCCTGCTTAAAATAAATATATGACCTTGAATGAAATTGTTAATTATAATAAAATGTTAATTTATTGTATGTATTTGATTGTATATTTTGTAATGTTACAATTTGCATTAATAAAGAGTTTATAAACTATATTCAAAGTGGAGAAATTACGTGTTTATTAATGATTATTTGATTTTTCCATAGATATTATGCAATATGTGTTAGGTGAAACACTAAAGTTTTGCGATTTAATTCACTTCTATGTTCTACAAACTGTTTAGGTAGTTTAGTTTTATGTTGATTTTGGTTGACAATACTGACATGATTGGGCTCCATTTAAAAACGAGGCTCTATTTACCTACTGAGCCCCAGATAGGGGCCTATGCTAATGCTAATGCTATGCTATACTAATGGCATTTTCTGTATTTGTTGTGTACAGCTAAGGTTCTGTATATTTTTGGTATATGTATCCAGTTACAGTAATCTTCAATTTCATTCAGGCTTCCCAAGTACAGTATTTATGGTAGACCATGAAACCCTGTCCTACGTACAACAGTGTAAGGATCAGGTAAGTCCCTGAATAGGTTGTGTATTGTGTACTGTCTAATGGCAGCAAACACTATGGCTATAGTTACTGCATGTGTCTGTGGTTTATTTGAACCATGTCTCTCTCTGTGCTGGATAAACCACAGGAGTAGGGTTGGGCTATTTGACTTGTTCTACCCATTTTCCCCTTTTCTTTCACCTTTTCATTTCCACCTCTCCATACCTCTCTCTCTCACATTGTGTTTGTGAGGTTGGTGTTGGCAGGCGTGTGTCTCTTAAGACCCCATGCAGACAGCCTGAAGGTGCCTACCCAACATCAATATTCTGCTCACCTCTCACACACTCACGCACACACACCGCTAAGGACCTTGAAGGTCAAGGTGAGCTTTCGCCTGCACTCCTCTTCCAGGTCCTACAGCCAAACACACAGATACACACACACCACACACACCCATTGGATAATGTGTTTCCCCCTTCCATCTCTAGCCCTGGTAAGTGCTCACAATGGCAGGCGCTGATGACGGGGGGGCCTGGGTCATCCTGCTCACTGCCCGACTGCCTCCCTCAGCCCACGCTGTGCCCCAGGAATGGGCCATGAGCCCATAGAGGCCAGGCAGAGGGCTTGGAAGGCCACTTTTTCAGCGCTTTTCTGAAGTGAATGCTACCATCCTACAGGGAAAATTGCAGGATGGGCGAGTTTTGCGCAATCAGTCTCCCTACCCAAGAGCTGTGAAAATGGAATGCGAAAGGAGGACCACGAGAGCAAGAGAGAGAACCTTTCAGAGTTTAAAGTTTAGAGAAAAGAAGGGGGAAAAAAGATCTATGTGACTTCGCTTGGCGGCGAGATTTTGCCAGGTGAAAGGATCTCCTTTCTTGCAGCACTTGCTCTCTCTGCCAGCTAAGAAATTCAATTAGCCTTCATGCCAACGAGCTGTGAACTGTCATCTAATTCTTATCAGCGAGAAACCAAGAGAGGGGGGAATGGCAATCACATCTTAATATTGTGCTGTAAGACAGGCCAGAAGCCCTTGTGTGCCCAGGGAGATTAGCCCCTAATGCCTCCATCTTTTTTTTTTACTCTCTCATCATTTCACTTTTGAATTTTTGAACTTCAGCCAGGGGAAGTCATTTGCAAATATTTCCTCAGTCATTGAAAGGTTAGGCAGGGCGGAGGGAGAGGAGGGGGGTGACTCTGGCCTCGCAGAGAGATAAGGCCATAAACTAACGGAGTAATTGAAAACATGGAGAGGGCTCGCCTATGCTCTGTGTGACCCGTGTCTTGCATGTTCTTTATGGGGGCCATAAAGCAAAGGCGTGATGGCTTTTTTTATGTTGGCACAGATGATCACAAGGTCGGTGCTTTTCATGAGATACTGAGGTTACACTCCTACTCAGACTTTGATTGAAAACATGATACACTTTTCTGGTGTTTTGCTCATGCCAACCCAAAACCACACAAATATGACACCAAAATTGAGGGGCAATGTGAGAGAGAACTATGATTAATTCATTCAGTATCAAATTCACACTTACTTGGTAACTCTTCATTTAAATGATTCAGTGATGGATAGTCAACAAATTGCTACTGAATGTTTGACAAATATGCCACAAACTTTTTGACACACTTGTCAACTAAGCACAGGAGTCAGCTTGTCAGCTAACTGTCAGTTGTCAATGAAACACATTCTGGCCCAGCACCAATTCCAAATATATGCCAGCACATATTACAGCAAGACCCGTGATGTTTAGGCTTATAAATTTGGTTTGCCTCAAATCAGTAGCTCAGAATGTCAGATTGTGTAAATCGTTGGAGCTTGTTCTACGTTTAATTAGTATTTGAAAGGCAATAGAAAAGACAGATTGAAATCATCCCTGTGCTTTTGTTCTTATGCTTCTACTTTCTTGACTCTTTCAGAGCATTGATTATGATCGATCTCCTCATTTCTAAAAGAACAGGTTATTTTAATAAAACATTGTCACAACTTGTGGCAGTCATGATCATCAATCGTCTTGTGATTGCTTATCTCAAGGACAACTCTCTGATCCGTGGACACCCGTCTTTATACTGTGTGCGAGTAAAAAAAGAAATCTTCCTTATCTATCCCTGCTGGTAACCCAGCAACGAACTGCATCTCGGTACTTTTAATTGAGTCTAGAGTGATCTTTCAATCTCTTGGAGGAGATGAGGAGACACTGCAACAACACAAAGCACTTCTGAGATGCTTTGAGCAGCTGCGCCATTGTCACTGATGGCTTCAACCTTTTCCCGTACCAAGGACTGCAGGCTTCACTTAGCTACGGATTTTCATAACGGGTGAAACCAATGGCTGTATATATACTGTAGTCATTGGGTGAAACATTTCAGCAGTGACGCATGGGGAGCCTCATTTGAGAGGCCTGTGCACACATGTAGTCTTTTTAAAAAAGTAAATAAATAAAATAAAAACACCTAAAAAGTGCTCTGACTCACTGGCTCGTTCACTTGTTGAAAGGAGCTGAGGCAGGAACAATGCCTCTGTCTGTCTGTGTGCATCACCAGAGCAGAGTGTCTGCCTTTCGTTCGAGTTTTGCGGAGTGTTTTCTCCGTCTCGTTGGCCTTTCATACGGCACACACTCTGGGCTTGGCACTAATGAGCGGAATCTTCTGTGGGATGAGGGGGACTACTGAGCTGGGCCTGCAGAGGCACACAGGTTACTCCGGAATGACAGCAGCGGATCAGAGAGCCTGACGCCCTCATGCAGTCCTCTAATCATCAAGTTATGACAGATCCTGAACTTGTTTTTGGCAGGTCCAGAACTAGATGGAAACCTTTCCTATACACACACACACACACACTTCACTATCTCACCATGATAAAAGCCTGTTGCATCAGAAGAAACATTAAGCTGCTTTCAGATTTGTTGAGATGGATCGTGTCCTGTTTTGCAGGTGGAGTCTAGCCTGGAGAGAAGCCTCTTCAGCACAAAGAGACCTGCATACATTAGGCCGCATGCAAGAGACATTAGACTGAAAATGCATCATAATGTGCCTCTGTCTCGCCCAGCTTAAAAGCTTGACTGAAGCGTAGCTCTAGTTTCTGTGAGCAATGAAAGTGGCAGGTGGGTAAATACTCTTCGCAGAAATGATACAAATAGAACTCATCATTCTTACTTTGAAAATAGGACAGGTATATGGTCTGATAAAACACACCAACTTGCTGTGTCCCCTTGATGGTTAATACCTTGAGAAATGATTGTGTTGCAAACCATACATAATATCCTGTCAGGTCTTTGAAAGTGCTTTCATGCAGAGGTATAATGTCTCAAAAGGCTAACACATAAATGATATCTCAGACAAAATGGAAACGACTCCTCTTCTGCAGAAGGTCAAAATAAAAAAGGATGGTGTGCATAGCTTCAGTGTCCTTAATTCAGACAGGCGGACGAGTCTTTCTCAGGACCTGACAGTTTCTTATCTTCCCAGCGCAGCCCTGGGTGTGCAGGGATATGTTCCCTTTTTAACACACATCACACCCTTCGCCTGCATTCAACAGGAGCTGTACAGGGGAGGGGTGGAGGGGTTCCACAGGGACCGTACTCGGACCTATCGGGATCTGTCTGTCTGGTTCCCATCCACCTCTCTGAAGAACCCCTTAGAACAACGCCATCAATCACAAGTGGGACGCTTGCTTTATTTCTAATGGCACCTCTCCTGGGCTTGGATGCTGCAGCCATTAGATTAATGGCGGATTCACGGAGACGCTGATTATTTTTGCATTTCTATCCCATGTACTTTATTATTATTATTACCATTAGAGGTGGATCTGGTCTCATGCTGCCTTTGTAATGGAGAAAACAGACTATTTCCTCAAACTTTCTGTCATTAATATGCCATGATAATACTTTCACTGAGACAACACTGATTTATTTGTATCGTTCCCATTTGAGTCACTGCCATTGTCACTTTATTATCTGGTGAGAAATTTAGCTGCCTTGGAAATCACACATTAGAACTGTACAGTCCACAGTATGTGTTTAAAAAACCTTGTCAAAAATGGGTGTCATGATATTGAACTCTATGCTCCCAGAATGTCTTTAAAACTGAAAACTTTCCCGCCTTTTACTTTTTTGCCATAATGGATCTTTCTAAGGTGTTTTTTTCCTAAAAAACACAAAATACTAGTCACTTGTTTTATCAAATTGCTAGCCTATGTGTGTGCATTTGTATATGTGTGTGTTTGCAAATATAACCAGACTCATGAGTGACTCCTATGCCAAGTTATATGTGCCAACTTATCCACTGGCCTCCGAGTCATTGTGCCAAAGGCAGTGTCTGAAGTGTTGCACCAGCCTCTCTAAAGCCCTCCTCTCAAAGCTGGCCACAAACACTTCAATGTTTCCCTTCTCTTCCCTCATTTGGGTCAACTGCACCCCCCTCCCTTTTAACCTCCTCATTCGGGCTCGTTTTAATGAAGCCCAATCTGTTGCAGCAGAGTCGCTTTTTATCGAGGGCTCTGATGGAATTTGTCAAGGGTGCGCCTCAAATGAGATGCACACAATGGCACCCTGAATGTCAGCGGCAGCCAGCGTCTTTGAGCCCCGGCTCATTTGTGCATGTCTGTCCCGGGGCCAGAGGAATTTCAATGCCCTTTAGAGAGAGATGATGTTGTCACACAGTGTCATTCTTAAATTGGAATACTCAGTCCTCCTCCACACACACACACACACACACACATACACACGCACACGCACACACAGACACACCCTCCTCTACACACACACACACACACACACTCTCTCTCTCTGCCTCCTTCTCACCCCCCTTGTTTTTTGGACCTGGCGTAAGTTGCATTAGCATTTTGCTTGAAACCGTGAGACATTTTGCCACCGTGAATTCTGACAGATTTCACAAGCTCAGTTTCTGCTCTTGCCCCAGGGGGAGAGACACGGCTCACCATCTGTTGATACCGAGACGAGCGCCTCCGTAAAAGACTGTTATTTCTGCCGTTGCAATTCAGGATGCCCTTGTGGTTTTTCAGTAGCGAAAATTATGCAAGGATTGTATCTAATTTACAATGTCTGCGAGATCCAAACAATTAATCACCCAAACACCACAGGCTTCTAAAGCTGAAGTTTTCTTGGAAATTTCAACTGTTAATCCTCTCTGAAGGGCTAAAACAAATTGTTTCTGAGTCGATCTCCATGCAGAATAGAGGTTTCAATTCTAGCACATTCTTATTGTCATGCTATAGAACACACACACTTACTGTAGAGCTCTACTGTGTCTATGTGCTCATCAGGTGATCTGTTTGTCCTTGCCCCACATACAGCCCCTGACAGTCTACATAAAACACTAAATGATACTTTGGTCCGGCGCCACCACAACCTCCGTTACCAACAGCATAAAAAAGACAGAGAGGAGGAATGAAGCGAGGACAGATTACAACCAGATCTGCCCTGGCGTGTACGCAGCACCACCTCATCTCGAAATACATAACAGAGCCCCCATAATGCACTGCATGTCTGGGTGCCTCCATATTGTGTCTGGGTGCTTCAGCGTTGCACTGCGTGTCTGAATGCTTCCATATCGAGTCTGGGTGCTTCCACATTGCTTTATGTGTCTGGGCGGCTGTTTCCACATGAAGACTGTGTCAGGCATTTAAAACCGTCTCCAGTGGACTTTTTTTGGTTCCTCCAGCAGCTGGGCCTAGAAGCCGCAGTTCATTACTGGGCGAGTGATTGTGTCTTTTGCTGTGCAGAGCTGATTTCAATCTCCAGTCAATGGGCCGCTATTAAGTTAGATTGCGGAGCTGTACTCCAGAATAGTAAGATTTGTCTCCATTTTTGCCAGTTTAGCACCTTCCTTTATGAAGCGACTCATCGATTAGATGTCGTTTTTGAGGGCGTAAGCACAAAGTTAATTGTCTGCTTGAGTTGAAGGCCGGTGCCACTTTAATGGGGCCCTGTGAACACGGCATCTATCTGGTGTGCATCCCAAAGCTGCTCAGAAAAGCATTGCAGAACTCTGGGAAATGAAGTGCAACATTGTGTTTCCTCCCCCTCTTAAATGTACTTATAATGCTCTTTAGTGATGAACCTTCATATGTAAATGTTATCCTTTTCTTCAAAGAACAGGCAATCACATAACATTAAAGGAGCAATATGCATTTGCAATGTTTGCTGTTGTAGGTTTAGTATTATCTCATATAAAATATCAATCATATTAATTCTATTTGTCAATGTCAATTTAAAATTAAAAACAGAAACAAAGAGGTAATATCGTCAAAATGCATAGTCACCAACTGAATCACAAAAAAAATGCAAAACGCTACCATTTTTCTTTTTTCAAGTACTGTTTGTGGCCTTAGTGACCTTTTTTTCAAACATTGTTGCATGTACTGTTGGTAAAACAAAACCAAACTCCCTAAACTGCTGTTTTAAGCAGAGTCCCCCACCCCACCCCACTACCCAACCTCCACTTTGACATGCTCAAAGACACATCCACCTGTAGTTTATGGCCCCTGCAGCTCGCCTGTGCCCTGACAGCACTTTCTGCTGGTGCTGTGTCACATGTGCCATGGGGCTCTGGCACCACTCATAAATACTAGTGTCTCCGGCCGCACCCCCTGCCTGCCCGTGGGGCCGGGGGGGGGCGTAGACTACCATGGCCCTGATGTGTTCGCCTGCCTGCCTCTCACTGGAGACACCGACCACGCTCGCCGCTATTTACAACGTGCTCTCAGACAATCAAGACAAGGTTGCTTTCCGAGGCCTGCCACATTTTACTTTTCTTTACGGGCCCGCGAGAAAGCACCGTGGCGGCGCTTCTTGAATGCTGATGTTGTCGAAGTGCAAGCTTCCTCCTCTCCCTCCCTCCCTCTTCCTCTGCTTGCCCCCAAGCCTCCCTGCTTCGGCATGAAAGCATTAGTCATAGCACAGGAGTTAAATGTGACTGCAGGCATCTCTGTTATGAATTGCACAGGAAAAGGCATAATTAGTTTGCTGCAGATCTATTTCGCAGTCGCCGTGTATTCAGCAGAGATGCGTCGGGGTGCAGATTGCTTTCCTGCAGGATTAATTATCGGCTGTGTGGACTCTGGGTGCTGTTGGCCCTCAGTGCGTTGACTTAAGGGGAAACCTGATGAAATCCAGTAGAGCAAGTGAACTGCTCCTGTCAGTGGACCCTGTGATTGCTGGCCCACACTGCAGTGACCTTCTGAATGCATGACAAGAACTGCTGTCTGTCTAGGCCACTGAACTCAGCCAACCTCCATGATTGGTTCCCATGGTGAGACATCCACACTGCCAAGCTGGAAGTGGCAGAACATCAGGAGGGCTTCACGTTTCTTCTGGAGAGCCAAAGTCTGCGACTACTGCTGCAGTCAGGCAAAGAGTTTTCCAATGACTAGTCTACACTGGCCTTTAAATGATGAGTCCCGGTCAGTGATATGATATTATAACATTCTGCCTGGATGATTGAACCAAATTTCTAGCAGATGACAGACGTTCTACTGTAGATACAAAGTGTTCCTGACAGTACCTCTTTCTCATCTCTTTTCTCTCCTTCTTTTCTCTCTCTTTCTCTCGACTCCAGATACAAGGTGTTCCCAAACAATGTTGTTGAGTAACATCACTCTAAGGCTACGTTTACATGATGACGGTCTGAAAAGAAAACGCAAAAGTGGCGTCACGTCTTCACTTTTTATTCCGCGTTTAGACGAGCGTTGTCGGGAGGAAATCTGCTTGTATACGGTGACGCAAAAGTGT
>JASCQY010000031.1:1454184-1472306 GCA_030264315.1 Sardinella tawilis
TTACAAAAATCATTGATAGATTTTGCCACCTTTGGTGATACCGATATGTGATTTTTCAGGTCCTGGCCCATGGACTAATTGGAGAAAAGAAGTAGTTCTGCAAATGAGCCTGTGTTAGCTATGAAAATGTGTACTATGTTAGCAAAACAACGTAGCGCAGACGTAGCAACGGTGCAACCGTGATATAAGTGGGATAATAAACTCCATGCTTTGCATATAGCCTATAGAAAAATATCCGCTGCGTGTCGGGAGCCTTATTACCACTTTGAATGTGCATTATTTTTCTATATACGCACGGCGTGTCATTTATTATCCCTTACCTAACTAATGTCATTATAATTACTAATATTCGTTAGGGAAAAACAAGGACAACAACAACAAAAAAATTAATACTCCCCTCCTCTAACAACCCCTAATTAAATTAATGAAACCTTGCATTCACTCACACACAAAAGTCGAAGCTGTCTCAAACCAGCAAAACACTCTTCACCAAAACCAAGGTATTTGTTAACCTCACAGTCAAATCCACATATCAATCTCCATGATGGGGCCCATGTCTTAACTACTTGTCTTCTGTCTCATGAGTGAATTGCTGGTCATTAGCCCCCAGTCGGGCGACAACATGGCTTGAGACCTGCGACTCTCTCTCTCTTCTCTCTCTCTCCTCTCGCCCTGGCCTTAATCTTCAGTGGCCCTCTGTCCCCAGTCATCCATCACTAGCAGTGAGTTTGATTAGACTTCCGGAGGCGGCCTGCTCTTTAAAGTCCTGACAGGCGCGGCTGCTTTGTGTCTGCCTGTATGACGGCCGCGTGTCAGGGGGCTGTGATGGATCCCTCTCCTCCCCATCCCCATCCCCATCCCCGGAGAGCCGGAGAGAGCCTCTTTTTTCTGCTCCCCATGTCTCCTGCATAGATAGTTCCTTTGACATAGCTTGTTTTGGGTCCCTGCTCAGAGCTGTAATTGATTTCGCTCCTCTTTTGTGACTCTCTCTCTCTCTCTCTCTCTCTTTCTCTCTCTCTCTCTCTTTTCATCTCTTTTTTTGACTGTCTTCTGCCTGCTTTCTCCCTGTCTGTCCCAACTCTTTTCTCCAGGGAAATGACTGAATGAAAATAAAGGCCATGATGTTTATAGGCAGGTGTCAGCCCTGACAGATGGTCAAAGGCAGCATTATCAGAGGCTGATGGAGCCGTTGAATGAGGTGGTTAGGCTGGGAATTGGTTCCTGAGTGAGATGGCTCATCGGATTGAGGGGAATGTTCCAGGCCCGCAGTGGGGAGGGACGCTGGGCTTTGGGGCTGATGGCTGGGAGAGGAGAATAGAAGTAGAGTTGCTGGGAAGGGTGGAGGAATTACCAAATGGAATTCCAAGCAGTTGGAATAGATTTCTTCGTGAACACTTACTGATGTTCCCCACAATTGATGCCATGTCTATTATACTGCACTTCACTCAAGGTATTGAAATGGCATAGATCTATACTAATAATTGGTTATATGTCATAGGCCTAGATCATTGGTCATAAAGAATGTGGTGTTTTCCAATAACCTTTCTATGTAATATAATGTTTATTAAGTTAAGGTTATTGAAAGAGAGACAGAATCCATAGAAGTCATATTGCCTGACATATGATAACATCCATTCTCACTCATTCGAATCCCTTAAAGGTGCATCTGTTTCCCAAAATGAACGAATAAATAAATAATAAACAGAAATGACAAATTAGCCAATTTGTTGGGAATGTGCAAATCTCTCAATCAGCAGTGTGACAAGAGTGATTTGGTTGTTGTTGTTGACTTTTGTGCATATAAATGTGCCACAGCACCAGAGCCCAGCGCCTCTCCTGCCTAGCGGCCTGCAGTAGGTAGGCTATGTGAACATTGTCACTGTGTGCTTGTGGGTCATTAGCGTCTCCCTGGGCCCCTGTGCCTGTCAACAACACCAGCGCTAATCTAGTTAGCTATTAGCACATCACATAACGGAGGATGGTTCAGGGCAAAAATCATATTTACAGACTTCCAGGTTTGCTTCCACATGCCAGCCTAATTTAGAAGTAGCTGGTGTCAGCTCTCAACAAGTGTCACAAGTGTTGTCACAGGCCAAAAGAGCAAGTGACAAGTGAAACAATGACATGCAATTTCTATAGCTTCCCTGCAGCAGTTTTCCACAAAGTTATTAGAAAAAGGAGGAAAGCATGGAGTCCCTGGCTGTGTTTGCAAGGGCTTTTTCTCTGTGTGTTTAGGTGTGCGTGTCCCTCTCCGCCTCCACCAACAGTGTCTCTCTCCATCTTTCTCCCTCCTCCTTTCCCGGGAAATGTGATTTCTATTTTTTTTTTTCACCCACATCTACAGAGATTGCTTTCCTGCCTTCCTGGTGTTTCTAATTGACAGCAAGTCAAACAGGAAAGTTCATTTATAAAAAAAAAAAAAAAAAGAAAAGAAAATCCAAATGTAAATTTGCTGCTGCGATCCCAGTGTGCTTTTTTCCACCTGCCTTGATGGCGAATTTGTTATGGAAATTCATGGTGCATTAGCGTAACCAGCAGGAGCCCAGAGTTGAAAATAATGAATCCTGCTGGGAGGGAAGAGCTTTTCAGCTTTCTTATTTATGGACTAACAAATATAGATATTTAAGGGTCAGTCCACTGCACACTACTGGAGTTCGCCTCTGCTTTGGCAATTTTCTGTGGTGAGAACCAGAGGCTATTCTCCGATTCGGAGGTTTAGTTGCTCCAGGACTGAAAGTGTCTCTTTAGAGACGCGCTGGGAAGTGGATCTCTTGGGATAGACGAGCCTAGATAATGGGGAAAAACTTGAATGCTAAAATCTTGGCTGTCGGAAAAATGTAAATCTGTGAAGGCGTTACAGCATGAAAAATCCTCTGATGGTCGCCAACTGACGATGCGTTTTTACACCTTATTCGCAGTCAGGTAATCAGTGCTCAAGCCTGATTGTGTGCCAGGGTTTAATAAAGTGTTTGTGAGCCATCTGTCCGTGTTGCTACGTATCTCGAAGAGCATTTCAAGAAGGTACATGTCTTATTTGACACACATTTACACCTGCTTCTAGCACACAAAACGTATGTTCGAGGTACATTTCTGCATCAACTCAAAAGGGTTCTGCTGTCTGTGGTGAAAAGGATTAGCATGTTACTAAAGGCCAAAAGAGTGGATCTCTGTGTGTTTTGGAATAAGCCTTTACTGGGCTGAAGGAGGTTCAAAGATGCCTCTCTTGCTGCCTTCTCCCTCTGTCATCTCTCACTTTGTAGCCTTCATTAACATCTTGGCTCAAGTTTCAGCTGCATGTGAAGTGGAAATGAGGGAGTCCATGTGTCAGGTGAGGATATGGCTTCCTGATTCGCCCTCCCTCTCAGAACCCAATCAGAGCGAAATCTCTCAGGTATGCAAGGACTCACTCGACACAGTGGCAGAAAAGAGAAGAGCGCTGTGGAAATCTACCACGAAACAGATAGCTGTGGTACAGAGCCGGCCCAAGGCATACAGTACATGAAATATGCGGCTTATTAAGGCCCCCACGCCACCAGGGGGCCCCGTATTGTGCTAAATTAATTATTTGCTTAGGCAATTATAGTAGGCATATTTATCTTGCTAAATACTATAGCAAATTCGGTATGAATAACCACACAAAAGCGCCTGTTGCATCATAATTCTGGCTAACTAGTGCATACGGCGCATGTTGTCCTCATGTAAACGCAAGAGAAAGTCATTCAGTGATAGCCTACAGCTTGAAACAGTATCACAATGTATTTTTACTTGAATTTAATTATCATCTTAAGTCTGTCAGAATTGTGAAAGACAAAAAGGACTTATTGTTTCTACAACATTATGACAGTGTGATGAATGTATAACCAACCAACCTATGCAACTTTAGGAACACTTGTGATTGGTTGTACTGTGAATCCATACTGACCTACTCTGCATGGCTTTAAGATTTTAAGTTTTTTTTTTTATTTCCTTGTCTTTGCTGTGTGTGTGTTTGTGTCTTCATATTATATGTTTGTATGCTGAAGATTTTAAAGACTTTAACATTGTTGTTGCTGTTGATATTTTTGTAGGCTGCAGTACACACACAATCTCAAGCTGTAAAGGATATTCATACAAATCTTGAAGGCTGCCCATGTTATAGGCTAACTTTACACAATAATATATTAATAGCATTGAAATCTGCTTTTATAAATCGTAGACTGGAAATCAAAGTTTTATTTAGATGAACAGAAAAAAACATTCTGAAACTGGTAGTTCCGACCCTTAAGATAAAGCACGGCTCCGACCGCATTTCGTTTCATATTGCTGCGACATAGCAAAGTGAACGGTGGTTACAATTGTGTGTTGCTTGGCAACAGTTCAGCTAGACAAACTATATTTCTTGGTGGAGGAATTGTTGTCTAAGAATAATTTGCTACATTTCTCATTGTTATGTCTTCTTTTCATGAAATCATGACGGGTTAATGTGGTGACAGTTTTAGAAAAGCAATAAGCCCCTTGAGTCCATGAGTCCATGAGAACGACTCACCTTAGCTGTGGTAAAATGAGCATAACTCATGGCCTCTCGGGGCTTATTGCTTACGTAAACAACAGAAATGATGTGGTCGGCCTACAATGGACAGGCCTGACCAAGGGAGACCAGATGCTAGCCACGAGGGTTTACATCACAGATCTAATGAAACAAAGTAGGTTTTCACCTTACATGTTTCTCAAACAAAGAGACTGTGGCGGCAAATTCAAATAAATGTCATTGGCTGTTCACCCCGCATTCTATCAGTGACACACCTATTTCACACCTATCGTGACTAACAAGATTATAAAGCTATTTAGACCACTGACTAAATATTCATAACCTTGACCATGTTAAAGGTACACTATGCGACGTTTTAGGTTAATATATCAGCGTCGTAGTCACTTTGATGGTTAAATAGTTCATTCCGGGGCGAATGAAGGCTATCCGCCGTCAACCCCTTCCTACCGGTTTTACCGCGTTTGCAATGTGAAAAGTCGCGCCCCGCGCCCATAGGGCAAAGCGAAATTGAAACCAAAATGAAGCTGAAATCGCGTTTATTACCTTATTAGTCAACGTAACTCCACAAAAAAATTATCATTGTGGTTTGTATGCTTTGGTCTGAAGAGTAATCCACATGAATTGGTGAGAATGTACAATCTTGTTGCTATATTTTAACTAAATCGTCGCCTGTAGGGGGGAGGCTTGTATCGTGTACCTTTAAAAAGATGAGACATTGCAATAATATTGCATTTGCAACACATTTTTCTATTTTTCTATTATGCAAGATTATGGTTAAGGTGTATTCATTCTTTAGCAATGTATATAGCAATCTTTGTAGGAAACTATAACATAGTTGGCTATCATTAATTGTTATTGGGTGTTATTGTCAAAAAAAACTTAAAAATAAAAAAAATAGCCCAACCATAGTCACCCTCCTCTCAAGTGTGCAGAAGATGAGTCAGTCATGAGTCACTTCATAAGTAGATTAACCATTTTATCTGATATATTTGAGTTAGACATCAATAGGCTATAACCTAGACAAAGCAATGTCTTGTTGAAATGTGACTAGGCTACATACTGTTATGACATTTACAAGTTAAAGGTGATTAAATGGGCAACTTGTTTGAAATTTATGGACTTCTAATTTATTACCTTCTGTATGCTTTGTTTGGTAGGCTATGAGGGCATATTTTCAATTGTAAGCAATAGAAGAGTAAAAAGGAGTAGCTTAGGCAAAAAAGAGGCAAAATGTCATAAAAACTACAACTAATGAAGGTGATAAAAGATGTGATAGCCGAGATGTACAGTATGTGATGGATCATGTATTGAGAATGATTAATAGGTTTTTGAACTAGAGTCCTAGTTGGGCCCCAAATGAAATTCTGCTTAGGGCCCCATAATGGCTTGGGCTGACCCTGCTGTGGTAGCCTACAGCCAGCACAGCCAAAAACGGTCTTCATCATGATTGACCAAAGACTTTTATGTTATAGTATGGCTAAAATGCAAAAAAAGGATCTGCAGTATTTGTACAATGAACTGAAAGACCAAGACTTTAAATGAATGAATGAATGAATGAATGAATGAATGAATGATTGAATGAATGACTAATATTTTCATTTCAGTGAGTGAGCATTTATTACAAGAAAGGTAAAAAGATATGCATTTCTGGAGGATTTGGCCTCGTCTTAAAAGAATTTAGAGACTGCTTTTACTTTATGACAGGCCATAACATGTTGTGCATTTACCATATTTACAAGCTCTTGTGAACCTGTGAAGCCCTGTTGTGATAACTTACCAGTAAAACTAACTACTCTTGAAGTTAAGACAGTCATAAAAGCTGTAAAGGAGACCATAAAACTGTCTGCATTTCCATTTCTCTGCAAACATCTCGCCTCTGTGTTCCCAATATCATTTCACTCCAGCTTCCCTCAGACTAGATGAGACGAGATGCTGTTGTGTTCCTGCTGCTTGCCATGATTCTCAGTGGCCTCTTTCCACCAAACATCCACTAATATGTACTGGAGGTTCTCACTGACGTGTGTCTGTTGCTACGGAAACAGCACTTTGAGTGCATGGGGGAGACCACAACTCTCTGCTCAGTGGGGAGAAGTAGGGACCAGTAGCCCAAGCTTAGCTATTATTTTGGGCAGATAACAGTCTGTTCCTTTTCCTCCATCCTCCTCCCCCCCTTCCTCTCCTTGCTCTTTAGTCACAGATACATTTTTCAAATGCATGTATGAAATCCCTGTTGTATAGGGCTGTAGCAAGTGTGATGGGTGTGGGAATATTTCCATCCACAACTGTTTTAAAGGAAAAAAAAAAGATTGCTGTTATCAAAAAACAACAACAACAACACAGCCACACCATTGCTATGGCCCTGTTGTAAGGCTTCATATCCAACAATTGCAGAAAGCCAAATTCTGATTCTCACTCACTACTACTACTCTACTACTATCTGTATGCTGGTGTGTTTGTTGCAGATCTGGTCATCAAAGGAGGTTATACGTGTCAGTCATGTAGGCTATTAGTGATCCTGAAATCCTCTTGCATTTTCATAGTCATAAAAAAAACACGTTTCTGCACACTATAAACAATTCGAATATGATGCAAACTTCTCACTGCTTAGGCAGAGGTGTCAGATGTGAATGTCTATTTTTGGCGTTTGGTTGCTGGTGTCAGGTATACTGTATGGGCGACTCATTTTGTCACTATCTGCAAATCACTTTGGGTTCCTGAAAGCGAAGGTGGCGTTGGCTTTAATATGTACTGAGAAGGCATTAGCATATTCATGAAATTTACAAGGCAGCGCAGCCGCCACAGTAAAGGTTTACACAGGCAAAGCTAATGCATTTATTAACGTTGGATTTAACTGAGGAACATTGCAAACCTGACGCTTATTATTTTCCCTCATTAGGCGTTCGGCAAGCTGCCTGTTGGAAAATCAACTTCAGGATATGAAGCGACGACTGAGGAAATCGCTAATGGGTGAGCAACAAAGCCTGTTTGTTATGCAGTCTTATAGGGCTCTCATCATTAGTGTTCATTAGTCAGGATCAGTCATCATTAAAATCTGTCCTTCGTTTCCATTCACTCACCTACACTCCAATTCGGCCGGGTGGGATGAAGTCTTGTGCTAACATGTAAAGTTTTGATAAGGATATCCTCTTGCATCAGTGTAACATGTTATTTGTGTGTACATGGAAATCCACTTTACATATGCCAGTGACAACCGTCTGAGCTCATTGTGCTGGCGGAGGTTTCTCTAAGACAAATAACTCTGAGCACAGAGGTGTCTTTACCTTTTATATGGCCTTTACCTTTTATATGGCCTATTTAACCTTGACCTTTGACCTTTTATTTCACACACACACACACACACACACACACACACCTATACCTAACCTGAGAGGAGTTTCGAAAGTTAAAAATGCACAAGTGATTGAACTGATTGAAGGAGTACAACAAGCTTTTAATTTTTCAAGTGTATTTGTGTGCCGTTTTATTATGACAATATTTCGGCACGCATGCCAAAAGCTCACTGGCTTTCCAAGTGCCCTTAATAGGCCTTTCCATCAGCGCAGGTGCCCTGAATAGCTCTTGGCTGAAAATAAAAACGACACCCAGTAGATTGTTCAGATACTTGGCCAGGGCAGCAGGTCACTTTCCCTCTCCTGCAGCCTCTTCATGTTTGGTGAAGTGCAGCGACAAGCGAGCTGAAACACACAAGACCTGTTGTGAGCTTTTAATGCGGCGGTTTGAAATGATGCTCAGGGGAGAGCAAGGGTTTAAACAATGCCAAAATCTGCACTGTGATTGGTCCATCAGACTCATCATCACACAAGCCCTCTGGAACATTCTGAGAGGCAGTTCTAGCAGATGTGTCAAAGAAAAGGCCTGAGTCGAGTAGATTTAGACATAAATAGGCACAGTCGTGTGCTTGAAAGTTTATTTATTTATTTTTTTCTTTTTCTGTTAATCACAAGTAATTAACATGTAAAGGGAGATACAACTTCAAAGTGCCATTCTGTCAGATATTTGTTGGGAAAAAAAAACATCAAAAAGTATTTGACATTGAAGCATGCTTATGTGCTTTGATCATGAGAAAAGACAAAGATAATCTCTGTCATGACATGATGCCTGAGATGCTCGTTCCTCAAGACAATGCCATGCTTCCTCCTCCGAGGACTCTACCACGTGTCAGTCGGCAGATTCCCCCTTCTAACCCCTGCTGCAGCTATAGACACCCTGATGAGTCCAACCACAGACAGCTTAGTTAGCCATCCCCCACAAGAGATCAAGGCTCATTCGTCTGACGCCATGTAATGGGATGCATTCATGGTACTGTATGGAATCATGGCGATGAGTTTAGCATTGGGGCATAAGATTATTATGTACACAATTAGCATCCTTAATGAGTATGTAATAATGATAGTTTAGATGAGTATCATTCAAGGTTAGCGTTTACTGAAAAAGGGCTGAGACCAGTGTTAATCTTTAGGCCCTAAACCCTTAAACATTTAGCACTAGTCAGCTGCTCATGCCAGTTTAATGTAGCCTTGGCTCGCCCATACTTCCTATGACGGTGCACAAAACTAGACCAGACTAAGCTCGTATGAGCTTTTGTCGCGAAAGCCAGGCTAAGTTTAATGATTTAGGGTTAAGGGCTTGGGTCTCAGACCCCAAGTCCATTACAGACCCCAAGTCCATTAAGACATGCAGAGAAAGATTGCTCCACCCATGACACTGCCTGTGCCAGTGGGTAGGTAATGATGAAGCCTCACTGTTTCAATGATAAACATTATTTAACAAGCAGACTTTACCAGTTCGAGCACTTTCAGAAACACCATTCAACAAAAGCCCCTGGACAACAAAGGTTTTGAGGCCATTCCATTCTACAATGTCCATTTTTCTCAACAGCCCTGTTTCATGGTTCCTATGAGAACACTGAATAAACACCATTCACCAATCTTTACTTTAGCTACTATTAGAAGCACAATTTAATCTAAAATCGAAAAAGTTTTGAGGTCATTTCCATTCTGGGCTGTCCATCTCCGACCACCTTGGTCCATGGTTCCTGTGAAGATGGCTGCGTCCATTTCTGGCGGTGACTAGTTTGACAATCAACGACAACAGTCAGCGTCAGTCAGTGAGAGGAGATAGCTGTCAAAGCACACAGTTTTTTCTTTGTGACGAAAGCTTGGAACTACCATTACTGACAGTATCTGTAAAACAGAGACACCGACAGTAACTGCGGCGTCTTGACTTCAAAACTGTCTGATGCCTTGCTTTTGTTGAGTTTTAATGTCACATGACATGGCGTCGTTTCGCAGCACCCATGAAAAATCGCACAAATTTGCTCAGCAGCTTGCATTGTCAGCACCGCGCAGTGCCGCCCTCAGTCCAATGAGCCCATTTATTTCTGCCCTCCGCTTGCCAGGCCAAACTGATGAGGGTTTTCCTGGCCCCTGCCATGCCGTGTGACCCACCATGAGCTATGTGCCAGCACTGCTGGTGTGGAGGGGTGTGTGTGTGTGTGTGTGTGGTGGGGGTCGCGAATCATTTGCTGCTCCAGTAATAATTCATTGCACAGGCCCTGGGGACAAGTTATCAGCAAAGTAATTACAGTGGAGCTGCCGCGAGGGAGGTGTGGCGGGGGTGGTGGTGGCGGGGGTGGTGGCGTGCGGGGGGACAGGGCTCTCGCTGGGGCACTCAGCCCCCTCAGCCCTCTCCTCTCTACTGGAGCACAGGATCACTGGGACTGGGACTCCTGGGCCTTATTGATAAGCCCCCCTCTTGATGCAATCATAATGCACCACAGGCAGGCCTTATTGAACCATCAGAGGGGACAAAGCAGTTCAAAGGGAAAATATACTGTACCACTTGAGGCGACCAACCGCACTCCTTACCACCACCACCACCGCCACCATCAACCCCACCCCCACCTCCAAGCATCCCTGTAAGGTTTTAATCATTTAATCCATGGCTGGCCTTGTGCTGGTTTATTACACCAAGGCCTGACCTGCTAATGGAGTCCAGTGTGAGGCGTGAGGATTATGCCCACAAGGTGAGTATCAGAACAAAGAGTTTACACAGAGAGGAAGCTTGATTGTGTGTCAGCAGCGGTGGGGGATTATGCCGACATGTTTGACCGGGTTATTTGGCTCTACTGGCAGAAATGACGGTCCTCCAAGGCCCGGAAAAAACAGCGAAGGTATATGGGACATAATATTCCATCTCAAAGTTTCTTAGAAATGACTACTAAATGCCTTTAGCGACTTTAGCTATTATTCTCTACCATAAGATGGATACTTCTTCTAAGTCAATGTTTTGGGAGTTATTAAAGTATCTAATCAAAGGTGGCACAATCTTGCCATGGTGAGCTCGTTATTCAAGCCTAGGCGCTCTGACTGGCAGGTAAACCAGCACTGCACCAGCATAATGACTGAAAAAAAAAACTTCTACCTTACTCTTGCTTTCAATGAGGCATTTAGGTTTATTTGTATTCTGCACCGTTAACTGATCATTTGATTGATTTTTTCTGACTTGAGAAAAAGCAGATTTTGTGAGGAAACCTTGTAAAGGCCCTACCCTAAAAGTCAACAACAGTCAAGTTCCTAACTATATCAATTTATAACAAACCTGTACAGTAATAACACACATCATGAACAAAACATTGTTTTATAAAGGCTGTATTATTGAAACCTTTACTGCCAGTAATGTAGCATGCTACTGGTGGCTGTGTCATCACAATTAATTAGAGGATTGGTGGTTTTAATGAATTCCCCAGATTAATGACACAGAGATGCTGGATGCAAGATGCTTGTTAGAGGATTATTGCTGAAGCATTGCCATGCATCTCTAGCATTGATTCTTTCACAGGTGGCTTCTTCCCAACTGTTGAGCCTGTCCCAACAAATAACCCTTCAAACACCAGCAAACAAAGAAGGCCATCAAACAGAGTTTGTGCTCATATCCTGACTTCTTCAAAGAAAAGAGGGCAAAACCCAGCATATATTTACAAAGCAGTGAGATGAATTATACATCATCAGCCATGCTGCTCAAAGTGCTGGTGAGAGCTTCGTGTAATTATCTCCAAAAGTCTGCTCAAATCCCCCCTGAGACTGGATCCCAGACATTTCCCTCATAGAATCAAAAAGAAAGTTTTGGGGCGTCTGTTGGGCCCATCCTGTGATGTGTACCCCCAGTCGCCCCTTCCCCTGGTGAAGCCGTCACTTTGAAGATGAACTCCGTGGCCCTTTGTGGGTTGAGAAAAGACACGGCAGGTTCCTTTAAGGGGGGTTAAGACGCCAAGCTCCGGACCAGTGAAGAACACGGCAGATAACCCCGGCACATCCCTGGAGGAGTTGATTGAAAATGCGAGGCACCGATGCACAGATTTCGCCCGGCTCATCAGGGCATACTCATGCTCCACAAGAGTTAGCTCTTCAGGGAGACGACGGCAGACTGGAAATTGAAAAGTTGTTTGGTTTGAAGAACTTGAGGTCCAGATAATTCGGAAATTATTCAATGGTAACTCGTTCCTTCACTCGTTCTTAATTATGCTGTGTAACTAAATAATGAACAGGGGCCATGAGGTAAACGCTGTACTGTTTGGCTTAGGCTACATTGTGAACAGTCATGAGTTTGGATGATCAGAGTTACTCACTGCACATGAATGCAGGCATTTTTACCAGCTATCAGCTCCAAGCAACTGTGTGAATGCTTGTAGGTGAGGAAAATGTTGAAGAGGAGTTAGAAGCAGGTGTTGATAATTAAGTAGCAGATGAGAAATTTGCCAGTTTCATGTTGACCTTTAAATGAATCGTCCAGCTACGGTTTGATGTGAAGGTAAGCTACCGCTCTTGAGATAATTGCTTTTCTCTCAAAAAAGGTTAATTAAAAGATCTTAGCTCAATTTCAGTGCTAACACAATATATAAATACAGTATTTATACCATTGTAATATGCAGTAAAGCAGGATAAATATTTTGTGTTTTGTGTTGAATGTGTGCTATTCGCCTCTGACATCATCTGTTTTCTCTATGTCTTTTAATCTTTTATGAAGTCAGCTACAACCATCAGGAACAGCTGTAGTTCCACACATATATTCCAGATCTGATCACACAGTGATGACAGCAATAAATACAGACCAGCCAGGGAAACAACCGTTTGAATCTTTATTGATAGTTTTGTTAAGCAAAGCAAACATCAAAGTATGAAGGCATCATTTCACTGAGTCTCATTTCATGTACTGTATGGCACCACTCACAGCAACTAATCATTGTTTACAAAGAAAGAAAAAACAGTTCATGTTAATTTTTTTTGCTATTTAAAAAGAACAGAATAACAATCACTGCATCCACCGTAAAAACTTATCACTGGCCCCTTATCCACTATGATATATGAAACCGCCACCGCTTTAAGATGTGTGTCGTTATGTGAAATAAGGCAGAGTCTTGAGACATAAATTCAGAGATTCGGGTTGAAGAAATATTGAGGGGGAAAAAAGAAGGGAAAGGAGAGTAATTATGGAGAATGGAGGATTTCAAAGTTTGGTAACAAACAAAGCAGGCATGCATGGGAAACCAGGCCCTGAATGAGCTTATTTGTTCAAAACGACGCATCTAAACAGAGCCGTCGAGTGGGACAAGATGAATGGATTCCTCCTTTAATAAGCCCTCGCAAAGTCACGGCGCCTTTTGAAGATCAGCACAGATCAATGCCCTTTTCCAGAGATGTGTATCATAAAGTTCAGTTATTTGATTGTTTTTTTCTTTGCTTTTTACGTCCTTGTGGTTTTGAGGTGTTTGAAGCAGACTACATCACAAGTGTGCCCCCCCCCCCCCCCCACTACTAAGGGACAAGAGCTGAGCGGAGGTTTGAGTTTAAGCTGCGATGGCCGAACATCAGAAGTCCAATGTGGAGGAAAAAAAAAGAAAAAATCAAGAAATGATAAACACAGAAGCGCTGTAAGATGTGTACCCTTTTCATCTTTTCATCACTTGGTAAATAACTGTAAGCCCTCTCACTTGGTTTCAAAAGCTCACTCACACTTGAGAAAAAAGAAATCAGTTAGAACTCAAAAACTGCTATCAGCCTTTCTTGGCCTTGTCAGCATTGGTTGTAGTGTGTTACTTACAGTAATGACCACAGTTCAAGATGTATAAGCCTGATATTTTGTCAGTTACATTTAAACAATTACTAATCTTGCTCTATGCACTTGGCTTGGCCTCTTTAGTATGTAGGCTTCTCAAGTGTGTGAAGGAAGGACTTGCGAGGGTATGGTATTTCTCCTCATGCTTTCCCTATGGCTGACTGCCAAACCATGACAATTCCAGCACCAGGATGCCCCAATGGATTGTGGGAGTTGTTTTTTTTTTTTTTTTACAAGCAGCTTCTCAGTGAGGTATGACCCGAAAACACCCACCCACCCCTTACCCACCACCTCAATATCTCTGATATGTTTATTTCTACAATTGTTCAGGAAATCTGTTGTACATATACATATAGGTATATTTCATAGTTATTATTCTTAATTCATTTCATTTGGATCATGAGAGAGGGACATAAGGGGAAGTAGAATAGGAAACTAATGTTTTAGAAGCATGGACCTGGGCCTTCCTCAGTGTGGTGCAGAGTAGGGTGGTGTGGTGTGGTGTGTGTGTGTGTGTGTGTCTGTGTGTGAGGGCGTGTGTGTGCATGTGTGAGAGAGCGGGTGTGTGATCGTGTGTGATTTAGAAGCATGGGCCTGGGCCTTGCTCAGTGTGTTGCAGAGTTGGTGTGGTGTTTCTGAGTCAGTGTGTGTGTGTGTGTGTGTGTGTGTGTGTGTGTGCGCGCACTGTATGCAAGTGTGTGTAAAATGTGTGTGTGTGCCTTCACACAGTTTGCCGGCTGTCCCTCTGAGGATGATTGTCTTCTCATTCCTTCCTCGGTGGTTCCTTCTTCTGTTCAGAGGCTTCGTCTGGAAAACAGAGGATCCAGTGAATACAAACACACACAAAGCACAAATGAATTCACACACACACACACACACACACACACATACACATACTGTACACAAACACTCAATTATCTCACAACAGAGTACCTAACATTTTGATGAGAGCATTGACCACATTGTGATGGCCATTGATGGAAATTCTTAGGGCCTCCTCCGTAAGTCTTCACTTCTAAAAGCTTCTTTAGTGGATGTTCAACCCAACACACACACATACTGTACACACACACAACACACACTTGGATAAACACTCAACCAGCTGGGCCCCATAACACGCTCTCTCCAAATCACTCCAGTCGTTTCCGTGACACTTGTGTCTTTAATGATGTGTGATAAATGCGGCGTGGTAAAAACAGACGAGCAAATGTTGGGACCCCAGTGCTCGACTGCGCTGACGCGCTGCTGACAGCCGTCTGTTTACCGACTGGCACAGCGAGTGCACAAGACGGGCGATGGGTTTGCCTCGGGAAGGTTTCATAGCGAGGAAGCCAATGAATGATGAATGTGCTGCGATTTTTATTTAGCTATTTATTTATTTATTTATTTAGCAGTTCAAGTCAGTTTAGCTTAAGTAATACACTCCTGGTTCATTCCCTCCGCCTTCCACAAAAAACAGAGTCAGTTTGTTTATAAATAATCTAGTTAAAGTAGCACAGCGAATATTATTATTGAGGGGCTTAAATGTAAAATTTGATATTAGGGACATGCAAATGCAAAGATGTGTAGACGCCTTTTCAGAACTGATTTATCAGATCCAATCCTTCAGTAGCAATATGTGTCACGTCCCTGTTTAGTCGGCAGGCGTTTTGTATTTGATTTACTCGCTTTGCGTAGATTGGGGCTGTGGATATTTTATCACAGTCATCGGAATGCCTGCTGACATATTTCTACAGCGGTAGCGGGAATCTACAGCCGGTTATTAGTGCATATGAGACACAAGCAAAGAGGAGAGAGGAGATACCAGCCGTCTGCACCAGCAACACCGAGATAGAGAGAGAGAGAGAGAGTTTGTTTGTGAGTATGTGTGTGTGTGTGTGTGTGTGTGTGTGTGTGTGAGGGAGAGAGGGAGAGAGAGAAAGTGCACCATGATCTTAGCCAGGAGAGATAAACAAGAGACAGAAAGTACTTTTAGAGAAAATGAAATGGAGAAAGTGTGTGTCTGTCTGCGTCTGTGTGTGTGAGCAAAAGGGGAGAAAGTAAAAAAGAAAGTGTGTGTGTGTGTTCGTGAGAGAGAGAGAGAGAGAGAGAGAGAATGGGGGAAAAGGGAAAGAGAGTTATAAAGAGTATGTGTGTGTGTGTGTGTGTGTGTGTGTGAGTGTGTATGTATAGGTGTGAATCTGTTTCCTCTCTTACCTTTGGACTGATTGCTGTCTGTTTGAGTTAATTCAGGTTCTTGCGAGTCCTCGCCCTGAGCTTTCATTTCAATTAGATGGAAGCGTGTAGAGAGGAGGAGAGAAGGAGAGAGGGAGAGAGGAGGAGAGGAGAGGAGAGGAGAAGAGAAGGGGAGGAGGGGAGGGGAGGAGGGCAGATAGGAGAAGAGAGTGAGTGAGAAAGAGTGCAGATGTGACAGCAGTTCAAGAATTACAGAAGCTGGGAGAGAGAAAAGGCCTGGCCGTCACCTTCTGTCTGCTTTCAGGCTTTGGCTGTGTGTGTGTGCGTGTGTGTGTGTGAGGGTTCACTTCCGCATGCACACACACACACTCACACTCACACACACACACACACACACACACACACCCTGCCCTGGATCAGTGTTCACTCTGAGAAGTCAGGAGTGAGGATATCTGCAGGGCTTATATTCAGGCGCTATGCTCCAACCTCAGCTGGGTTTTCAGCACTGTGTTGAAGCCCTGTGAGCCTGGCTGCTCACTCTCCTCTCCACTCCTCTCCTCTCCTCCACCATCACCCTGCATGCCTCCCGTCACCCAACACCTCGAGGCCCTGAAGTGAAATCAAAGGCCGAGTGCAAAGAGTGGAAAGTCTGCGGTCCACCAACTAAACTCTAATCTAGTGCTATGTAATGCTCATTTCATGGCTTTGACAAGTCTATCTTGCTAAGTGCTAATTTAGTGCACCAGCGCCTTAGCCAACCCAGTTGGCCATATGAACTTGGCCAACTGTAGCTGTAGGTAGCCTGTAGAGTATATGAGCTGTAGAGTCTGCTGGGCGCTTTGGGTGTAGGGGGGGTATGGACAAGTAGAGACGGTGCTGTAGGTTAATGCGTATTTCAGGAGGACAGGTTCATGTAAACGTCACTACTAAAAAGGCCCCTTATCCAGCCAGGGAGTACGGCTAGGCTAATGATGAAGCTGCTAATGTTGCAGTTGCAGATAAGAGGAGACCCTTCGAGGACTGCTGTCTACAATGAACAATGACCGATAGCCCCCACTTTGTATCAATGGATGTAAGTAGGTAGGGCACTCAGATGGACAGGCACCTAACACACACACACACACACACACACACACACACACACACACACACACAAACAACTCAAGGTGCGTCTAAAAGAAAACACTGACACATACCTAAACAAACACACACACACACACACACACACACACACAGTATGCACGCTTTCTCTCTCACTCTTTAACTCCCACAAGCACACGCACACACATTTTCATAGCAGTGAACTCATACTATCATGATGATTATTATTATTATAGTTGCAGTGTTGAGAAGTGAGTTGAAGCCCATGATAACTGACAATTACTACTTGCAGTTCCAATAATAAGATGCCATAAAGGAATCTCACAGGAGGAGTTCAGTGGAGCTCTTCAGTGGCTGCTGTGTTATTGCAGTGTTGAGGAGTCCAAAGCAAAGAAATCATCTGCTCTCTCATTAGCCTGGTTTCTCACACACTGATTGGCTACTGCAGGCAGCTCAGTCTGGCTGCTCTCCTGTCATCGCCCACTTCCCTGAGACTGAATCACCAGATGGGGCTCAAAATGGCTCTGCTGCAGGCATTTGACAGAACTACAGTACAACCAATCAGACCACTGATTGCAGAAAGGAGAGAGAGCAGGGTGCATCTTAATTGAACACATAACTGGTTAGGCCCGCCTCCATCAGGGTCAGGGTAAAAGGCCAGTGTTTGTTTGGTTCCCCAGCTCGGCAAAAGAGAAGGAAATTCGGACAGACCTCGTGGCCATAGTGAACTACATAGCAGGTCAGTATGTGGCTGCATAGCACATCAGTATGTGTGAGAAGCAGGGTACTCTCATACACAAGGACTACAACACATGATAGAGTCATCAAGAGTCCGGATGAGTCCTCCAGAGAAGGCAGAGTTCAATGCAGCTCCCCCAGCAGCACCAGTAGCAGCCGTAGCAGTGTTAGCAGCAGAAGTACCAGTTGCAGTGTTAGCAACAGTAGCAGTGTTAACAGCAGAAGTATCAGTAGCAGTGTTAGCAGCAGTGGCAATAGCGGTAGCAGTAGCAGTAGCGGTGGTGGTGACATTGGCAGTGTTAGCAGCAGTAGCAGTGTTAGCAGCAGAAGTAGCAGTAGCAGTGTTAGCAGCAGTGGCAATAGCAATAGCAATAGCGGTAGCAGTAGCAGTAGCGGTGGTGGTGACATTGGCAGTGTTAGCAGCAGTAGCAGTGTTAGCAGCAGA
>JASCQY010000031.1:1522990-1538670 GCA_030264315.1 Sardinella tawilis
AGAGAGAGAGAGAGAGAGAGAGAGAGAGAGAGAGAGACGGAAGCGAATAAAATATGAAGACTCTCCCTTCTGGCTGGGCATATGCATGTTTGTGTACTCGCCTGTGTGTGGATTATTCAGTCGGGCGTTTTAGCAGGGAACTGATGCAAGATACTGTATTGGCCCACGGCTCGCTCTCACACAGGTGTGTGTGTGTGGGTGTGTGTGTGTGTGTGTGGGTGTGTGCGTGTGCTGCCTGCACCTCAGAGCCATGTGATCAAATATGCAGCTGCATGCGAATGAATGAGCCGCCCACTCCCTCTCCCTTCACACACACACACACACACCATACACACACACACACACACACACACACACACACACACACACACACACATTCCTCCCCCCATCCCTACACACACGGCTGAGACACAGCCTACAGTACAGTAAATGCTTCTGCTACTGATTGCGTTTAAATGACTTGATTGGTATGGCTAGACTGGTCCTCCCCTCCCCTAATCAGATTACTAGTGCTCTATATGTGCACTAATTCACTTCTGTGGCCAGAGCCTGATATCAAGCCATATGTAGCGCACTGCAAGAGGACGTAACTTTAGATTCAGCTGAGGTAACATTTACGTGGGATTTGCTGGCCTGTACATATCCGGAACATGCTGCGCCGCAAAATGAATAACTTTTTTAGCCGTTGCTGACGACTTAGCTGTCACTCAGGCCTGGGCTGAGGCTCATAAACTGGAAAAAGCAGCCTCAAACGGTGTATATATTGTTTGTTGTTTTGACGACATATTGAGAGTAGCATGCGCTAATAATAACCTCATATCTATCTAGCCATCTTTCTCTCCCTCTCTCGCTCTCTCTTTCTCTCTCTCTCTTTCTCTTTCTCTATCTTTCTGGACTGCCAGGACTAATTTAAAGCATCTGATGCAGCTTGTTGGCAACGCAGCCTGCGCTGCTAACTGGGCCACATCAACCACACGCTGTCGCCGCTGCGTGTGCGCGTCTCCTCGGCGTAAATAAAAAGGTGTGTGGGCGCAAACGCATCGTGGCACAGGTCAGCGGAGCTGGCCCCGAGCGCTGGAGTCCACCGCGCGCAAGGTTAATTACTGTTTCATGGCAGCAAACACCTGCACCGCCAGAGGTGAAGCGCCTCCGCAGCTGTGCCTGGCAGAGCGCGGGCGAGCGGGCGCTTTGAGCGAGTGAGCGGGCGCTTTGAGCGAGTGAGCGAGCGGGCAGGCGGGCACGCGCCGAGAAGAACCTTCGCCAAAGCAGAGCACGTGTCTCTCTCTCTCTCTCTCTCTCTCTCTCTCACTCTCTCATCTCACAATAGCATATTGCCGCCGTGCTGGCTGTTGGCCCTCGGAAGCATGGCCGCATTCCTGCTCCCCACAGCACTACTGGGCAGCGTGGAACCCAATCAAAACACCAGTCAGTTCCTTGACAAAAGCACAGGGAAGTAGTAAAATAAATAGATCTGAATTCCTCCTACAGTGTGCTCCATAGTGCAGGCTCACTGTTCACTTGTGCCCAGTGCTGACAGCTATCTGCTATCGGACAAACGTATGAATCAGGCCCCTTGAATCACAGAAGAAAGGTGGCGCTGTTCTTTCGTTCTCTCTTTGAATAAAAAGGAGGCTCGGCTATAAGCTGTCAGTCAACGGTGCCCATGTACTACAGTACGTTTCCAAGGGCACAGGGTTGGTGTGAGGGAGAGGGGGTGGGGGGGTGGGGGGGTGAGCGGTGCCCTCTCGGCCCCGCAAGCGGAGCAGGGCGCCGGGGTCACACAGATGGGAGCTGGCCGCTGCACCTCGTCTGCCACCTTGGGTTAACAAAAAAATGTGTGTGTTAAGGTGTTTTAAGTTGTGGGAATATTCATCCATGTCCAAGAACAACCAGCAGCTTTGCGAATGCAACACACACACACACACACACACACACACACACACACGCATAAACACACCCTCCACTTGCCAATATGCTTCTACTCATTGTGGGTGGTTAAGGCACTGCCAAGACCAATAACACAAACGCTTACATTTTTCACGGCGAGACAGGGCTGTGTCCACACCCGACAAAGACACCGTTGTTAAGTTTGTCTCAGCAAAAAGGGCTCTGGCTCGTTGTCGGCAGTGAAATTGCGGTCACTCGATGTTAAAACATTTATTTAATGCCTCTCATTTGTATCAGGTACAATTAGCGGCAGAGAGGGGAAATGCGTCACAGATGTGGGCAGATCTGCGCTGACAGCAAGCTGTTTCTGTCGGAGGTCCAGATTTCAATGTGTTCACTGTGCCGAAAACGAAAAAAAAGACACGCATAGAAAAAACAAGAAAATAAAGAGAAAATGACTTGTACCTCTTTCTTCTGAGAGGCAAAATATGAGAGGTTTCCTTTTTGTGAAGAAATACCGTCAACATGAGAGAGAGGGAATGTGTGATGTGTGTGACAGAGATGAGAGCAGAAGAGAGCAGATTAGAGAGGGGGACAGAGAAGGAGAGGAGAAAGAGAGAGGAGGGGGCAGAGAGAGAGAGGTGGAGCAGGTGAGAGAGAGTTAGAAGGAAAAGAGAAAGAGACAGAGAGTGTGAGAGGGGGAGAGGAAGAGAAAGTGTGTAAACAGATAGTTTAGGAAAAAAAAAAAAAGAAGGAAGAGGAGGAGGAAGAGGGAGTGGCGGAGAGGGGAGAGAACTCTACAAAGGAAAGCAATTGAGAAAAGAGAGAGAGAAGAAGAAAGGAGAAAAGAAGACAAGAGAGAAAAGAGAGGGAGGGAGGGGTGGTACAAGAGGGAGCAGGCGGGAGCGGGAGTGTTGTGTGTGTGTGTGTGTGTGTGTGTGTGTGTGTGTGTGTGTGTGTGTGTGTGTCTGTGTGCGTGTGTGTGTGTGTGATCCCATGTGTGAGCGTTTGACTACAGTTTTGTGAAAGTTGCTGATTTGGTGTAAAAGGCCATCTGTACGCTCGCCTTGACCTTCAGGGGGATGTGACCATGCATATGTGTGTGTGTGTGTGTGTGTGTGTGTGAGAGAGAGAAAGAGAGAGACAGGGAGAGAGAGGGAGAGAGGGGCATGTGTACTGTATGTGTGTGAGAGAGAGAGAGAGAGAGAGAGAGAGAGAGAGAGAGAGAGAGAGAGGGGTATATAAGTGTGTGTGTGTGTGTGTGTGTGTGTGTGTATGCGTGTGTAAGCATGTGAGCATGTGTGTGTGTGTGTGTGTGTCTGCTCTCCATCCCAAGGCCCCCAGTGCCGGCTGCTCATTGCCGCTGGTATCTGCGGCTGTTTCCCATTCCCAGTCTCATGGCCCATCCCTCTGGCACGGCCGCTGCAGCCTCGGCCCGCCGATACGTTTGTTTCCGCGGATCAGGGCCTTCGCCAGACGCCTGCCTTTATTTTGCACTCGCACTGATGAGGAACAATAGCGCCATGAGCATAGCATTTGAAAGAGCAAAAAAAACAAACAGACACACAGACTCACTTACACACATACAGACACACACACACACACACACACACACACACACACACACACGAACACACACACACACACACGCACACACGTACACACACACACGAACACACACACACACACACACACACACACACACACGAACACACACACACACACGCACACAAACACACACGTACACACACACACACACACACACACACACACACACAAATACGCACAGTGAGAATCATATGCACCATGCCGTTCCAGCCCACATTGAAACTGTACTGCGTTAATAGACCCCGGCTATTTTACAGTCCCAAAGTCATTATTTACTTTGACAACAAATTCGGCCTCGTTGGAATGTCAGCCTTGATTTTTTCCTGTCTGTCTTCTTTCTTTCTTTCTTTCTTTCTTCATTGCAGACCAGTGAAGTGGCAGCGCATGCCAAGTGCTGAAGACAGAGCAGATCTTGACTATCATGAACGTTCCATGTGAATCTAATTGAGCATAATGGAGAAGTGAGCCTCAATGAATGAGACCACCCCTGTGTGCAGACGAGAGCGCGAGCTGCTTTCCAACTGCCTGCCGGCAGGATGAACGTCTCTCTCTCTCTCTCTCTCTTTTTTTTTTCCTCTCTCTCTCTATCGTTCACTCTCTAAAAGAGGAAAAAAATGAAAGAGAAAAAAAAAATAGAAGAGGCCAGAATAGACACTAATCGCAAACAGACACTCTCAACAACAGCCCCATTTCCCCCCTTCCTCTACTGAACTCCACAGCAAAAAGACTTCAGGCTCCTCTGGGGGCAGGGGGCAGTCCTAGAGTGCTTCAGTGCTAGTCGGAATCAAAGCTGGGCTCGGGGTCTGACTCTCTGACACTGTGACCTTAACACCACCCATGACACCGAGGCGTGGTGGCACTCGCTCGATCGCTCGCCCACCCGCTAGCTAGCTGCCTCCAACACACCCAAGGCCCCGACAGAGGCGGAAGAGAAGTTTTCTTATCTTCTCACCCTCGGCAGTATACACCCCCCCCACCCCCCCCCCCCTCCATCATTCCGCCGTCCCTCCCGGTTAACTACAGACACCCATCCACAGGGACATAATCACTTATCTGATGCTACTTTCACACGAAATTTGTTTTCTGTATCAATATTATTCTGATAAGCATAATTAGAATTCTCTCCACTTTTCACGGCTTTTTTTTTCTTCTAGGAAAGAGCTAGTGAACACACTGCCGTATGTATGTAAGTGTGTGTGCATGTGTGTGTATACATGTGTGTGTGTGTGAGCCAGTGTGTGTGTGTGTGTGCATGCGTGTATGTTAATGATTTCCATTCAGCGTCAGACAGGAGGCGTCCAGCACACAAAGACAGGCATAGAGGAGGTGGCCTAGTTTGGAGATGAGCGACTGGATGAGATGAGATGGGGGGTGTGAGGGGGGTGGGATGTGGGATGTGGGACGTCAAGAGGCTCCCAGGGCCTGAGGTAGAGAAGCCACAGCGCTCGTTCACTCACTCACACACACATACACACACACACACACACACACACTCGCATAGCTGCCTCTTTCTCTGGGTGAGTGCAGGGGCAGTGCCAGAGGGTGGGTCTGGGTGCTGTGATTGGGGTAGTGGTGGTGAGGGGAGGTGTGCGTGTGTGTGTGTGTGTGCGTGTGTGTGTGTTGGGGGGGTGCCAATGAGACTAGTGTCCAGCTGTGGTACTGCCTGTGAGGCTGTCATCCTCACTTCACTGTCGTCTCGCCCTGAGCAAAGAAACATCGGCAAGCTGCTCGCTCCCCTGTGCTCACACACACACACACACACACACAACTTACTCGCACACAGGCAGCAGCAGCATCACCACCACCACCACTTTCTGCACACATGCGCGCACACACACACACACACACACACACACACACCTACCTCCCTCCTCACCACTCCTCTCTCTTCTCCCTCCAGCTCACGAGGGGTGTGTGTGTGTGTGTGTGTGTGTGTGTGTGTGCATCGGTACAGTGGGCTCCAATGTGCCTCTCTGCTGCATATGAACTAGGCCAGCAGAGGGGAGCGAAGACACTAGGAGAGAAGGGACAGAAAACAGAGGGAAGGGGAAAGAGACAGGAAGAGGGGGGGCAAGAGAGAGAGAGAGAGAGATAGAGAGAGAGAGACAAAAGGATAAAAGATGAAGGGGGTGATATGATGCAGGACAGTAGCTGAAGGGATGAAGACAAGAGGAGAGCGAGAGGACAGATGGACACAAAGGGCCAAGGGAGCGAGTGGCAGAGAGGGAGAGACAGAGAGAGAGAGAGAGAGAGAGAGAGAGAGAGAGAGAGAGAGAGAGAGAGAGAGAGAGAGAGAGAGAGAGAGAGATGGCCACGAAGCAGAAAGTTTGGGGAGTTGGGGAGGCGGAAGCCCAGCGGAGGGTGACTCACGGCTGCCGAGAGGAGGAACATTTGCTCAGACCAGCGCTGCATGAGTCATCCAGTACGACAGAGACAGCCAAAACACTGGCAACGCAACCATCAGCATTAGAGCAGGTGGGCAATTAACATTTCAAAATTGGTCAAATCAGTGAGCGGGCGCCCGCATCACTCTGAGGACTCAAATGCATTACAGGGAAAAGGACGCAAAGTTCACCACTGCTTTTTACCCCTTCGTTTGCAGTTAGAGTCCTTTCTAGCACAGATCCATTTGTGGGAAATGTTTGTACTTTTGAGGCAACTTGGAAAGAGAACACCATTTTAGTGTCCCAGGGTCGAGACAAGTCAAGTGGACCTTCAGAAGAGAACACTGATGGTTTCGGAAGCTTTTAAAAGGGACAGGCTGATCTGTTTTCTCAGGGCCAAGTACAAAATATCATTGTGTTTGTGTTTATTTGAAGGGGTCTACATACGTGAACCTGTTATAAACATGACATAACATACATCATGAACATTAATGACACTTAAGTCATGTTTATGAAAGGGCATACTTTGGGATTACAGAAACCGAATGACACTTATTGACAGTCATGAACATAAATTCAGTGTCATTAATGCTTATGATGTGTGTCATGTCATGTTTATAACAGGGTCATGTCACCATTATGTAGAACCCTTCAACTAAAGTGCTAGCCAATGTTTCACATCTGTCTCATTCTAGTTTATTGATAATAACCAAATGAACTATTCCATTGCCATATATTTTGAGTGGGACACGTGGATTAATCTGAGCAAAAATGATTCAGACACACAAAGGAGAAGGTAGTAGAACTCATCTTGAAGATTTAGAAGGTGTACAGCAGGGAGTTTGTTTTCAGTGAGCATGATGACCGGCTTGAAATCCATCTGTACAGTGTGTTAGAGAAGTTACTCATACCATACATGACATGGTTAATTAGAGGATTAGTTTCAGGAGGCAAAACAACCTGAGTGTACACAATTCAGAAGCTGTGGGATTTATCACAGCAGATCACTTACTCGTGTGTGTATGACCAGCCTGAGCATGTTTGATGAATACCGATTTTGTTGTACATTCCAAATTTGACTACTACGATAACGAAAGAATTTAGAATGGTTTCTATGCACTACTGATAAATGAGAACCCAGAACTCCAGAGAGGCTCTTTGCTAAGATAGGGACCCACAACCACAACTACTGCAACAATGCATGCAACACACTGCACAAAATAACAGCTAACAAAATAAAGTTCATCAAAAGGCAAGGCAAGGCAAGGTAAGGTTCAGGGAAGTAGGGTTAGGGAAGTAGGGTTACAGGAGTGTGTGTATGTGTGTGTGTGTGTGTGTGTGTACAGTATGTATGTGTGAGTGTGCGAGGTTGTGCAGAGGTTGTTGAAGAGGCCGTGCTATGATGCACTGTGAGGCGATAAGCCAGAGAGATGGAAAATGACGTTTCACACTCCATTTGACTCTCTGGCCGCGCCACGCCACGATTAGCTTTTAAAGAGCTGCTGGTCCAGCAGAGGTGCGGCGAGGCCACATTAAGGACGGCATGGCCTTTCGCCCTCCCGCTCTCTCTCCGCCGGATAAACACGTGCTTAATGAGCCAACACAGACACTCTCAAAAGTAATCAAATCAGCGCCATGGCAACAGAGTGCCCCCCCATGGCAGACCACTTATTTAAATTAGCGGCATTAGCCAAACACCTGATTTTGTTTGCCTTTTTGTCTTATTTATTTTTTCGTTTCGTGTTGTTTTTAAGGAGACGGCTCGTTTGTTTCGCGCTAAGTGCCCACGAGCGAGGGCGCTTCTTCTAAGCAGCCGGCCCTAGCCTGGCCCACGTCCACGTGTGAGCGAGCCGAGCGGCAGTGTCACCGTGGCGCGGAGCGCCGAGGAGAAACAGGCCGTGTCTGAGACTCTTGAGTCGTACGTCACTGCTTTGGGTTTCTGTCACCCTTTAATTCCCCAGTCACCCTCTGTTTGGACACAGCCTCACATTTAATTAGTGACACAATTAAGGCTTCTGCTGGTGTCAGCTCTCCCTCTGTCATTAGGCCAGAGAGAGCCAGAGATGGAGAGAGAAAGAGACAGAGATGAAATGAGGGAGGGGAGAGAGAGAGAGAGAGAGAGAGAGAGAGAGAGAGAGAGAGAGAGAGAGAGAGAGAGAGACCCCGCCGCTGTTCCGCTCCCCTCGGAGACATAATGCTAACACATCCATCCGATGGCCGAGCAGGTCCTCCATAAATTTGTGAAGGTGCACTGTGCTCACGCCGCCTCTCCTCCCCTCCCCACCTCACCCTGCTCCCTCCTCTCCTCTCCTCTCCTCAGCTCAGCTCAGCCGGCTGTACTGTATGATATATGTGGCCCATCAGTCTCCAGTGCATTACTGAGGCAAGGGCCTCTGTTTTCTGCAGAAGCGAGGGCTAGGAAGCGAAAAAAAAAAAAAAAAAACAGAAAGAAACAAGAAAATAAAAACAACGACTGGAACATTGACCAATGCCTGTGGAGGAAAACATAGGAGAGAAGAAAAGGAGAAAGCAAGTGACAAACCAAAGCAGAATAGAATGCATGGTGGCTGGAACGGGGCTTTCTAGATGATTCACTGGGGCTTCGTTGAGACGAGGTTAATGTGCGAGGCCACTGGATCAGCGACTGTTATCAATACAATTAGCCGAGCGACTATGGCAACAAATGGCTTTCATTCAACGCAATTGATTCGGCTCCGTAATTGTGACTATCAATTGTGAGTCACATTAAGAAAGGAGACCCTCCGCCGTTTCCTCCTTTAATTCGGACACGCTGCGTAAGCAAAAAACAGCCGAAATAAACAAATAAACAAATGATACACCACCAAGGAAAACAACAAATGAGGGGCTACGGCAGCGGCAGATCCATTCGGTCCCTGTGCCAACTTTGCTCTCAGAGTTAGTGCAAATTTGATTTGGCATCTGCTCTCTGTGAGCAAAGGTTGTGTGCACAGGAGGCACAGAAGAGGCCGCTTTGGAAGCCCGCGCTCAGACAGCAGCAATAATGGCTGAGGTTATGGACTTGGCACAAATAGTCACTTCCAATGAAGAGAGAAACAAACAAACACACAAACAAAAAAAAATTGCCCAAACAACTAGACGATGAAGACAAATCCAAAATTTTCTGTATAAATTATTATTATTTTTTTGCTTGTTTCTCTCTCTCTCTCTCTGTTTGCAATAACAGGACAACCACCGTGGATATTTTTTGAGTTGACATTTTTGGCTGTCACTAAAGGATTTATTTTAAGCTCCCATGACGCCTTTGTTGGAGGGATAGCTGTTGCTCTGGTAGCGGTTTCACCTGTCAAACCTGTTATGACGCACAGTCACAAGCATGAAGTGACAAGAGGAGACAAGAGAGGTGTGAGAAGGAAGAGACAAAAGAAAAAAACGTCATCAAAAAGCAACCAAACCCTCCATATTTCCAACTGCCGCTCAGAAAATGTTGCTTGTAAGCAGCTGTCAGGGGCATTTAGGGAGAGCTTAGAGCGGTGAGTAGAGACAGACTTCCAGGTTAAAATATCCAAAAATGACCCAGAATCAACAACAGAATGCGAAGAAACGACTGTGATGTCAAAAACACCTAAGCATCGCCTCGTCCACATATCCACTGACGTTAGCGTGCACATCAACTAGCTTTGGCCTGGCTTTCCTATATCATCATACTCTCCCATGGGTGGCCACTGGATCCAATGTAGTGGGGGTGAATGCAAAGCTGTGTACAAGATGATTCTTGAAACCTACAGTAGAGCATTCAAAGAGACCAACACATACAGTAGCAGGTGTAGAGGAGAAGAGAGAGGGGGGAGAATAGATGAAGGAGAGAGAGAGAGAGAGAGAGAGAGAGAGAGAGAGAGAGAGAGAGAGAGAGAGAGAGAGAGAGAGAGAGAGAGAGAGATGACGATAATGAAGAACAGACACAAGAGCGTTGATGGATCCTCATCAGAGAAGCTGAATCAATTGGTCCCTTAAAAAGGCAGCTTAAGACCTCTGGAGGTGAGGGAGGAGGTGATGTAGTCCATCTTGGCTGACACGCAGGGGTCTCTAATGGTCGGCAAGGGGCACTGAGGAGCGGTCAGAACACCACCAGAGACGCTGTCTTCAGGCTGGCCTTGAATAATGCAAATCTCCAGCACCCTGCAGACGACTCACACTAACAAGGCTCCTGTGGCTCCAATCAGCAGCCACTATGATGGAGCTAAATGGCAGATTCATTAAATCCGCTGAAAAATATCTAACTAGGATCTCCTCAGGAGAGAGGGGGAGGGAGGGGAGGGAGGGAGGAGAAAGAGAGAGAGAGAGAGAGAGAGAGAGAGAGAGAGAGAGAGAGAGGAGATTTAGAAAATTCAGGCCTACTCAAAGACTTCCCTTCTGTCTCTTTAAGACTCAATCTGAGTTGAATGTTAAAAGCTCTTATTCAGAGCTTCATGTAAATCACCCAACACTTCTCCTCACTGTTCTTCCTCTTCCTCCTCCTCCTCCTCCTCCTCCTTCTCCTCCTCTTCCATGCAGTAGCAGAAAGCTGCTTATGCACCTTCTTGGGCACCCTTCTGCTTTTTCTCTCTCGCTCATGTTTGTGAATGTATGTGTGTGTGTATTTATACAAGTGTGTGTGTGTGTGTGTGTGTGTGTGTGTGTGTGAGTTCGTGCGTTTCTGGCTAGGTGCACATCTGGCCGTGGTCACCAGGCGAGCTGGCCAGCGCAGGCGCCGTGTGCACCTCATCCATCAGTGCCCAGCCGCATCCAGGAGAGCCGATCGCCATGGCGGCGGGGGCCCCACTTCCTGCACACGCTGCACTTTCTGCACCCACCCCCTCCAGCCCTGGAGGTGCAGGAGACGTGGGGGTGGGGGAGGGGGGGGGTGCATGATGGACGCAGGTGTCAAGGCCTCAGCTCACCACAGCATAGAAAAAAAAGAAAGATGAAAAAAAAAGAGACAAAGATCTTTGCGCCACCCCAACAAACAAATCTACTCAAAGGCCTCTACTCCCAGAAGGGACCAATGCTATCGGAGAAACCGTGTGTGTGTGAGTGTGTGTGTGTGCGTGTGTGTGTGCGAGTGTGTGTGTGTGCGTGTGTGTGTGTGCTACATGTTTTCAGGTGACATGCATACATACACCCTTCCAAGCCAGGCCCCGTCACATATCACCCCTAACCCACCCTGCCAGCGTCTCCGCTCCCATCTACAAAATTGTCAGTGGGGGCTGCCATTACGAGGCCTCATCCATCTGGGAGCCGTGGAGCCCATGACAAATTAAGAGACTAAATGGAGGCCTGTCAGCTCCATCAGCAGGACGAGAGAAATGGCCTGATGCAGTCGAGGCTTTCAGCGCTTACTGAAGCTCGGCCCAGTGGAGTCAGCATTTATTACACACACGCACACGCGCGCGCACTCGAGCTAATTTATCGCTCATAAGGCTTCATATAGCATTTTATCTGTCCGTTTTATCTACCGGAGAATGCCGGTGGCAGTGCAACCCGGATTGAAAAGAGCTAACTGCGGCGAGACGTTCGATAGCGGCGAAAGTTATAATTTAGCCCTCATGCTAAATTTACAAACGAATGTGTTAATAAATGAAACGCAATTAGAGGTGACACAATGGGCTGGAGTTGCTAAATGTCTTCATTTGCTCTTGATTGTGTTGTTGTAATTGCGCTGACGATTTGTTAAAACCGCGGTGAGACGCTAAATAACTAAAACAATAAACACCATCATTTTCACTTCTCATTATAGAGATTAATTCCAATTAACAACAATCGAGGGCGGCAGAGAACACATCGCAGGAGCAATTTCTCTGTATTGAACAGCCAATTCGCTGCATCCTTAATCACACCTGCTTGCAGGAGGTGCGAGCCAGAGTCATCAATACCCATTCAATTTCCACACAACTGCAGCATGTCTTCCACAGCCTATGTACTGAGAGGCAAAATTGACACTGATAACGAGTCTAGAAAGTCTCATGAAAAGAGTCAAGGCTGAGAACCATCATGTCTGGCATCCAGAGAGACGCTTTGTTGTTCATCAAGGCATCGAGTCGGCCGTCAAACACCTATTAGGGCTACATTCTTTCCATAACAGACATTTCAATGGGCTTGTATTGAGTCCATTCCCAGAGCACCACAGAGCACCAGTGCTATAGCAGGCCAGAGGGAAGAGAGGAGGCTCGTCTCCCTTCCCCTCTCCTCTCCTCCTCTCCTCTCCTTCCCTCTCCTCTCCTCTCCTCTCCTCCCCTCTCCTCTCCTCTCCTCTTGAAGGTTTTCCTGACCCGGTAATGATGTGACAGGTGTCGGGCTCCATCAGTCTTCGCTCCAGCGACGGAGTACACCTCACAGTTACAGACACTGATTCCTGTCTGCCCGAGACTCCCTCCTGAGAGCCGGCTAAATTCCCATTTGCAGAGCGGGGCGCTGGCCCGAGGCCTTTTCCACACCTCGGCACTCCGAGCGAGGAGCCCGGCCTCGCATGAGAGGAGGGGGAGAAGATAGAAGTAGAGAGAAAGGAGGAGAGGAAAAATACAGAAAGAAAAAAAGAGAGGAAAGTCAGAGAAAGAAAGAAAGAAAGAAAGAAAGGAAGAAAGGAAGAAAGGAAGAAAGAAAGAAAGAAAGAATGAAAGAAAGAAAGAAAGGAAGGGCTGGTCAAGCTCAAGAAGCTACAGCAGCTGTTGGAGACCCACGGTTCTAAAATAATATTAAAACAATATTCAAAAGTACTCAGGGCTGCTTGACAGAATAAATGTGCTCTTCCTTTCCGTGGAGTTAATGGGTGACCCAGACTCCCTGTGAAGTGAATTTGGCAAGGAGGAGGATGACAGTAGCAGCGTATCGGCTAATAAAGGGGCGAGGAAGGAAGCTTTTGGAGTCCGGTCATTAGTAGCGTGTCTTAGATACCATCACACCGGAGCCTTCTTTCAATTTTCAGCTCTTCACTGAAGGGGAAATTATATTCATAATTACAACCACATTAACCTCTGTGTTCCGTGTTAACACTATTAAAACGGAGTTACTTTAAAAGTTTGTTTTTTTTTTCCCTCCCTCTCTCCTATGCTTAAGAACGTGGCTTGGTGAATTTAGAGTTGGAATTTATATTACGAATGACAGCAAAAGCAGGGGACAAAAAAAGCCTTGACTTTCATCTCCTCCCAGTCTGTACTGTACTGTATATATTAACGACCGCAAGCGCTGGAGGTTTTGAGTGGGGGCAGAGGACTGCAAATCAGAGGCGACGACACACATCTGCTGCCTGCCTAAATGAGGATGGCGTCTATACGAGTGTGGGAAGGGAACATAAAGCAAAGGCACAACACTTTCAGTCTGGGCGCTTAATTAGAGCCATTTAATTAGGAACGGAGCATGATTGACTAATCTATAGCCACCGTGTGTTTTGGCACGGGGGGTGGGGGGGTGGTGGTTCTGTTGGATCGTGCGGCATCTCCTGCAGCAGTGTGAGTGCTAATTAAACAGGAAGTGAGGTAGAGCGGGCCAAATCATTGCCCCAAATCTTCATCTTCATCTGTGCATCTTCATCTTCTTTCTGGCATCTTGTCATCGTGATGCCTCCTTAGTTCACACACACAGCACCGAGATGGATTGCACCACCGTGAGGAGTAAACAGCCAGCCTAGCTTACCTGAACGGGACGACGTCTATTACAGTTAGACTGATAAGGATCTTAATTAAAGCCCTTACACAGATAGATGGATGGGTCTGCTTGATTGCCCTTAACCTTGGGTTTCCCCTTCCCAAATCTTTTCATGAAATATTTGACAGTTTAGAGTGCACTTTGAAAGCCTCCCCTGTCATCCCCTGACTATGCGCTGCGCCGACTTGTGATAAGGGCAATGTTGCCGTTTTTACAAAGCACAGAGCACAAGAATTAACCCCCACAAGCTGCCCTTGCAGTGGGAATGAGCATTGTGCTGCAGCTATGGAACTCCTCATCTGTGTTAATGCAGGGGAAAAAAAGGGGGGGGGGGGGGGGTCCGGTTTAGTGCATTCGGAGTTCGACAGACTGCGGCGCTTGGGCAACATCTGCAGAGAACAGGCTCTTGTGTTGCCCGTCTGCACAGGGCCGTGTCTGAGAGGCAGTCATCTGCATGACGCTCAATGCTCTTGACAAGATAATGGGTTTTATGCCATCCGCTGACTTTTAAAACCTGGCTTTGGCTTTGGAGCTGCTGACAAATGTATGCGAGCTAAAAATACTAAACAGCATCTCTTACACCGAGAGAGCTTGGGTAATTACAAGCCATTTCCTCCATTTGAAATGAAAGGGGGAGAAAGAAAAAAAAAAATCTGCATGATTGCCATGGCACACATGTAAATGCACACGTGTGAGCATGTGTGTGTGTGTAGATGTGCTTATGTGTGTGTAGCTGTGCTTATGTGTGTGTGTGTGTGTGTCTAATTTGTCTGCAGGTGTATGTCAGTGTGCACGTGTGTTCCAGTCCATCAGGGCTGTGTTTGTGTGTGCATACATAGAGTACATGCATATGCATACGAGTATGTTTGTGTAGGACAGAGAGAGAGAGGAGAGAGAGATGGAGAGATACAGTAGCGAGATGGAGAGATAGATGGAGAGAGAGAGAGAGTCTCTCTCCCTGAGTATGTGTGTGTGTGTGTATGTGAGTGTGTGTGTGTGTGTGTGTGTGTATGAGTGGCTTGATTGTGAGAAACCGGCGTCTCTGATAGGGCCAGTAATGACTCTCGGCTCCTGGGAGCGTGGAAGACTTCATAACACAATATGCCATCTGAATTCCTCCTGATTTGCATCTAAATTGCTTTAATTATGAGTAAAAGTCAAGTTTCCCCTCTCACGCCGAATGGCGCTGAATCGATTGGGAGGCGTGAAGAATGGCAAAAGTCACAGTGCAACTTGCCATCAACTCCACGACCATATCAATCTGAGGATGTGACAGCTTTTACGCAGCATTGCCCTGTAGACACTTGGCTTTTAAGAGCACATCCAGAAAGTGAACAAAGACCGACAACAAATCTTGCGAAGGAAAGACAAGCGCTGTCTGTTGAAGGACAGGGGGGGGGGGGGGGGGGGGGGGCAGACGAGCCAGAAGCTTAAATGAACAAACTTGGCTCCACCGTCTTTTGTGAATCTCCACGGCAACAGAGAGGGAAAAAAAAAGAAAAGAAAACAAAACAAAACAACACCAGTGACACTGAAGGACTTTCTATGAGGAATAATCTACTGTTTATGGCCAGCAGAAAGGTCGATTTGTGTGGATTTTTTGATTGACAGCCTCTATACATCTACCTATAAATCTGCTATGGCTTGTGTATAGACACACACCATTACAGAAGCCTGAACATACTTTTAAACAAAATCACTTGGGACCCTCTCAGGAAAAGTATATAAATTGTGTTATTGTGCTTTGCTCCCTTTCTGGAGAGCTCAATAAGAAATTGATCTTGAAATGATTAAACCAGAGCACATATTTCAGAGCCGCTCACTACTGGGACCCAGAAGAGAAGAACAAATACTGTGAAGAAAAAAATAAAAATAGAAAAGAAAAAAAAAAAAAAGAAAACAACTAGCTCTTCTTCACCATCTGATATCAATAGAGGCCTTTTCTTCTGTCTGCATATTGTATGACTCCATAAAGGAAGGTGGCACGCCCAGTGAGTTCAGCTTGGTAAGGCTGATGGGAGATGCTCTCCTCGCAGCTGCAGTCTCTGCCTCCCGCTGCTCCCAGCACACACACACACACACACACGGTTCCTTGGTCTCTGGGTTTTTGATGCAGACATTAAATGCGACAGGACTGGCTCC
>JASCQY010000031.1:1584784-1600536 GCA_030264315.1 Sardinella tawilis
AGCGAGAGAGAGAGAGAGAGAGAGAGAGAGAGAGAGAGAGAGAGAGAGTGGGAGAGAGAGAGAGAGAGGGTGGGAGAGTGGGAGAGAGAGAGAAGGGAGGAGATACAATGAAAAGAGAGAGAGGAGAAGAGAAGAGAAGAGGAAAAAGAAGGGGAGGGGAGGTGAAGGTGGAAGAAAAGAGAGAAAAAAAAAAGGCAAAGGGGGTCTCTGAGCCTCCATGCGATGGCGGTCTGCCCAGCAGTGGTCATCATTAAGGTGCTTAATAGACCATGTCGCATCCAGGAAGTGACAAGCGGGCCGGGCTGCGCTCAGGGTTCCCCGCGCGAGGGTCACCTTCAGGAGGGACGCGGCTCTATCAGGCCGAGGCCACCAGGAAAAGAGACACGGGGTGACCCTGCCCTGCCCTGCTCCTCGGGATGGATGTCCACCACCAGCCAAGTGGAACGGGGGGCCGTGACCCTCTCTGTTTTCCAATACCTCCACCAACCCCCCCACCCAAGGAAAAAAAAAACATACAACAGTGGAAGCTACAGTAGCTTCATCTGTGAAGACAGGCAGTGCACTTGAACATGGCCTCTACATGCCCTTGTGACTGAAGAAAAATAAGATAATATTCGGTTGCTTTCAATGTTGTTTTCAGACACATGTAATATGTACTGTATGATATTAACACCTTTTTTTTACCTCATACTGTAAAATTCATTTTCATAGGTGTTCCAGGAAGCAGAATAAAAATGAATGTGTGAAGGATATCAAAATTTCATGTCAAGAGAATGTTATGGTGTGAAGGATAATTTGAATGGGAAGATGACTGAAGCTATTAAATTATTGAAGTCACCAAAGCATCGAATATTAACACACACTTCACTGCGAGTATCATTCATTTACTTCAGCTATAGAAATAGCCAAATGAGGATCCAGCCCCCCTTGTGGCACCTTCACACACACACACACACACACACACACACACCCCTACTAGTCATATTTTATATCATGTCACTGTAGAGGAACATCCCTCACGGTTCTATATTCAATTAAAATTTTGATGAATGATCTTCACTGACCCCCGATATTCACTAAGTTTGTAATTAATGACAGGTTGTTCCCTCATGCAAAATAGATGTGGGATTAAAAAATTGATGCTGTATTTTAGGGATTCAGTGCATGGGTCCCTTTTTTGGGGACGGTCAAACAGGTCGCTTGAACCATACAGGACTAAGCCTCCATGACAAGTACTGTACCTTCAGTATGGGCAGCAGTGCTTAGGAATCCTTCCAGGGTTTTTTTCCAAAACGCATTTGAATAGGAAAGTGGCCACACACCTCCGCAGTGCTAATTCACATGCGTTGACAGATTCGCCTGAGTTACCCTGGCTAATGCATATTAACAGAACGCTAATATTGTATGGCGCGGCATATGGCCCACTGTGTCCACAAACACACGCATCACACACACTCGCAGCAGCTTATAAAAGGGCCTGTTAGCCCTGGCACACTGAAGCTGATGCTTAGCGGAGGGCTTCCCGTGAACACAAGGCTCCTGGTGTGACGGGATTGACTCATTTTATGGAGCAGATTATGTTGCATACAGCACAGCACTCAGGACTTGCTAGTCTGGAGCTTCAAGACGGGAGCGGCAAGCTTACGGTGAGCCGGGACAGCGGTGGTGCGACTGACTCTGCTTGGAGGCATTACAGCACGACAACAGCGTTCAGACGTATGGCAACACAACTATGACGACGATCTTGAAACGCAATCAGTGAATGTGCCGAGAACATTTTTACTAGTAGTGACATTTACAATAACGCCCTCAGAGAAAGACAGCAGCTGAACAGGTAAACAAACAACTCACACTCACAAACCACTCACACGTAAACAAACAACTCACACAAAGTGCCATTTGCAGCTCTGGCAGGGATTGGAGTCAGCAGAGCTGTGAACAGCAGAAGCAAATCAGCACTGAGATTAAAATCAGCCGACTAAAACCCTCACAGTTCTTAAGGGAAATAAAGCAATACCACATTGAGCCCGGAACATTAAAAATATAAATATATATATATATTTATAAAATTTGATATTTGTCAGTTTATTGCTGTGCTTTTTATTGAGCAACTGTCTCTTGCACAATATTCCTTGATAGAAAAAAAAACAAAAAAAAACAAGAAGGAGCTACAGCAGTACAACCACTGCTCACAACAATAACAAAAACAACAACAACACTACCAGCAGCAGAAACAACATGCGGTGTTTGGGCCTACTTTCAGATCAACTCAGACCTCAATTTAATCTTGAATGGCTGGCACTCGCTTCTTGACACTCACTTGGCAATAGAGACGCCGGAAGCCGGTCCCCCACCTCCATCCACACACACACACACACACACACACACACACACACACACACACACCACCCTCTCTCCCTTCTCTCCTCAGTGGACGTGGTTTTGTGGGCCTGGACACAGGTGCCTCACCAAATGAGAAACTCTGGGGAAGATGGGCTCCAGGGGTGGGGGGGTTGATGACATTGCACGGGTCCAGCTCCTCTCCTCACCAACCACTGCAGCCCCACCACCGCCTCCACCGCCTCCACCGACTCCACCGCTACCATAGTCAGAGCCCCTGAGCCGCACAGGGGCCACGGATATTCAAGGTCACCAGCAGCAGCGGCAGCAGCAGCAGCAGAGGTTGGTGAAGCCTGCTATGCTGATTGATTGCGTGTGTGAGGAGAGCATCTGGAGATGGCAAAGCCAGAGTGCTACTGGAGGAATCACCAGGTGGCTCCAAGGATTACAATGTCCTAAGGTGGAGATATGGGGGGGGGGCTTTGCCCGTGGCTCAGCAGAGGACCCTTTTCTGATTAGGTTTGTCAATTTGCTGTTGCCTAATGGTTAATAAGACAGTGACTGAGGGCTAAAGGCACTGGCCAATCTCATGGAGAAAGATTTAGATTAAAAAAACAAAAGTACTGTAGAACACACACACACACACACACACACACAAACAAACAAACACACACACAACACCTTAGTAACATCACATTTTAACAACATTACATTTTAAATGGACAATTACAAGTCTTCTGATGCACAATTGACTTTGATTGATTTTGATTGAAAAAGAAAAAAAAAAAAAAACAGCACTAGAAGTGTACATTCATAAGAGCATGTGGAGTCTTGAAACCTACATCCAGCACATTATACTGTAGTATTCTAGGAGAGATCTGGTGTGAATCATCTACAGTAACAGCCTTGTTGTTCGAGATCACTGAATGCTGTTGCTAGGTGAAAGAACGAGAGAATACAACATAGCTACAGATTCACGATTCTGTCTAACACTGACTGAATTGGGCACAGAAACTCAATTTCAGTCTCATTTCCCTAATATCATTTATGCCCCATTTGGTTCCTGTTGGCTGACTAATTGATTCACACTAGATTTCTCCTCTAAGTATGCAGTACTTGTCGCCACATAACCCAAACAATGGATGTCTGACAACACTGCATTGCGCTGGCCCCTCTGAGAGCCTTGTCCCAGGGAGACAAATAACTACAGAATGGCAGGGCCTCAGGAGTGTACTCCTTTCAGCATTGTGGCTTGGACTTTTCAAAATGACATGTCTTTAAAATGTCAGACTCTAAAACACTGGGACCTCTTCATAAGAGACTGCCATGAATATTGATGATGCATTAATTAGCATCTAAATTTAGCCATTAATTTATTAATGACTGCACCCACCTGTCGGAGCTGCAAATGCACCACTTTAGTGTGCTAATTCAATTTCACAATAATGATGGATTGTGTCAAAGACAGGCACCTTCACCTTCATTCTCTTTTCCCCTTACCTTTCACCGACTTAAAGCAGAGTTAAAAGAAGAAAAAAAAATACTCTCGCACTCTCTGTCTCTCTCTCTCTCCGACTCTATCTCTCTCTCTCTCTCTCTCTCTCTCTCTCTCTACACCCTAAGAGATTCAGGTGCGCTGAGACACAGAGGCTCTTGTCTGCATATTTCTGTGGTGAATCAGACTGGAGTCTACTTGCGGACATCCTTGACGACGGACTGGCATCATTAAAGATGATGAGCAAGGGCCCTTGGGCTGAAGCCCCACACACTAGACGGTGAGTCTGGTCTGTAATCAAAGCAGGCAGCAGCAGCAGCAGCAGTGGCCAGTAGTGGCCAGCAAGAGGAGGCATCGGAGAGCAGAGCACACTCAGATGTGGGCACAATTACCAGAACACTACACTCATCTCTCATCACTCATCACTCATCACTGGACAGCTGGATGCCATTTGCAAACCCTGCTCTAGTGCCTCTTGCCAGTCATAGGCCACTTGATGGGACAGACAGGAGGAAGATGGCCAGTTGGGGCATCAGAAAACAAGGGTACCGTATAGAGAGAGACTATAAACATTACATATGATGCAACAACATGGAGCTGACCCCCAAGTCATTGCTAGCTGTGATCAGTTGTCTAAAACCCTAAACAACCATACTGGATTAAGATGAACATCAGAATCAGAACGTCAGAAGTAACCTGCAAATTTGATTTATTTAATAAAATTACAATGCAAAGGAGTATTGTTGCGCTGTCGATGTAAAATCTTTTAGGTCAGGTGCGTGGAACCAAAAAAGTTTGCAGTGTTGAGGAGAGCACAGAGAGCATTGAAAGCTAATGCTGAAAAGTCTGCTCTGCTCTTAATTAAAAAAATCCTTTTTTTTGTAGAATTTGTGCGACCCTCCTCAACAAAGTAATAAAATTACATAAAAATTACGTAAAAAAATGTGAAATCTTCGGCTACACGGGAAGGAAAGGTATGAAGAAGGCACACCTGCCAAAGCACACTTGCAAAGCTTTCCAGAGCAAGGGAGAGAAGTTGGCGCTGTGAGACGAAGAGGTAAGAAGAGGATTTAATGGCTATTTAGGAAATGAAGCGTGTATTAAGTTAGATTACTGTGCCTCTCGCATTTTCGTTGGCCCTGGCCTTTGCATTGAGACATGTGCCAATTCTCGTGGAGACGAGCCAAAACAATAATCACTTACCGTACCGATTCACTGCGATTCATCCATCTCTGTCTATGGCCTCTTTCTACGGAATTACAAACTCTTACCAAGATTCCAACAGCTTAATCAAGCAGCTGCAGCGACTCACCTTCGCTGAAGTGCAGACAAAAAAAAAGCGAGCTGGGAAAAGAGATGTGAAAAGCTGACATATACAAACCGCTGCCTGCCTCTCAGTCATACACCTGGCCTTTCAACCGAGCGCCGTGTGGCATTTATAGCAGGGAGGTTCAGTTTCTGACAGAGAGAACGGTTAACCAGCCATATCACACGAGAAAATTATTATCCATGTTTTCCGGGATTGATTTAATGTGAACATGCCATATAATTGTTAATTATCTTTGAACACCTCAAGGTCTGTTAGTCCATTAAAAAGACATGGACATATCCAAATGGGCACTAAAATCAGTTTAAAAGCTCAAAAAAACTAGCAAGACAGGAAGTTTTCAAAAGGACAAAATGCTAAGTGCTTTTAAGTGCATAAGGGTTGTGACCTTCAACAGGCAAGGCGACTCATCCATCTACGGACTGGCATTCATCACAAGCTTTCAATGGGGAGAAAATAAAAAAAAATATTGTTTTTCTACATTACTGGTGGCCAAGCAGTTACAGCAAATCTCTGTAAGAACACCATGAAGTCTTCTCTGATCATTTATGTCCTCCTCCTCCTCATCATCATCATCATCAACAACAACAACAACAACAACAAAAATATTCGAGACCAGAGCTGTGGAAGCAGTGAAGCAAAAGTGATCACCTAAAAAAAAAAAAACAACAATGCAATAACAAAACCCTGAAGACCTGATTGTGGTACAGAAATGGCAAGGACACACTTCCTGCAACTGGCCTATGAATGAAATCCCTCATTCCGTAGGCTCCTTCAGCCTGGCCAGACACATTATGAGTTAATGCATCTCTCCATAACGGCCTGAGAGGTGTGGGGGCGTCTCGGGAATGTCTGAGCAGGCCTTATTTGTGCCAGTCAATCAGCACAGCCCAGGCCTGCAGAGGTGGCTCTCGTTAGCACTGACCTTGGGAGATAATAATGACACTAAACCGGCGGCGGTGGTGTAACAGGTCCGTGATTAAAGAACTCACGCTGCTAAAGCGTGAATGTGGAGCAAATTCCCCCGGAACACAATCCTGCCCCAGACCCTGCAGGGAGAGTAGCGTGTGTGTGTGATAAGAGCCCACCACACACACACAAACACACACACACACACACACACCCCCTCCAAACAACCCCCACCTATATACACACCCACTCATAGAAACAACATACACAAACACAAACGCCTTTCCTTATTTTTTTTTTTTCCCCACCTCTTAATTCACCCCAGCATGAGACTGATTGGAGAATCTTCCATTGGGCTCTCATCTGCTTGCTATTCACCAAATGCTGCAGAGCTTGTCTCCATACTCCACCAATATCAAAGCAGCCTCCACATAGTCAAGACGCTTCAAATGGCAACCATTCAGACCTTACCATTATGGAGCTCTTTCTCTTTCTCTTTCAGAAAGGGAATTAGCTCAATATGGTGCTGACAAGATCTGTGGCATCGGGGGCACTAACAAGGCCACAGTTGTGCTGGGGCAGGATGTCAGCTACACGCTAAGACGCATGTAACCAGATTGAAACTAATTGAATGCCGTATTGCCAAACAAAAAAGCTGCGGCTTCATCCTGACGAGATTCCTGACAAGGCGAGGAACAAAGGGGTCGCTCTCTTTCCCCGGAGCTTTTCCACCCTCTTCAGTCCCTTCAGCCCCCATTCCTTCACCTCCACCTCTGTCATCACTTCCAAAATGGCAAAGAGCCACGCACATCACTCATCACGCCTGTCCACCAGCCCCCCGGCAAAAGAAATCATTTTGAGGGAGAGAAAAAAAGAAAAAAAAAAAAAAATCTAACAAGCAGTCGCAATTACCTGGCAGTCATTAAATACGGCTAACGCTCGAGATCTTGGACACGCCAGGAAATCTAATAAGGACCGGCATTCCTATTTTGCCTCGCATGAGCGAGCTTTACATGAGAGGCTTGGCCCGGCACGGCCGCAGGCCGGGGCATAAATTAATCGTGCATATGGAGAGCCGATGTCGCCGGATGTGTTTGGAGCTGGCCAGGGCTTTAGCGCCACGCCGGGGAAGGCAGTTCCGTGAGCCGTGAGATTCGAACACAGCACACGAGCACCTGATTAGGCGGCCGCTCGCTGCCTTAGGAACCAAAGCGGCGGGCCCAGACAGGGGACGGGAGAGAGGAGGAGCTTCGTTGGGCCGCATCTAAATCTTGGGTTATGGCCACTCTGTCGTGTTGGGGATACTGCAGTGTTCTCCCAGCACAGCTAAGAAAGTAAGTCAGCACTTCTAGGGCTGGTTATGCTGGTGCTGATGGCATGCTCTTTAGGCTATAGGATGAGACGGGAAAATCACTGTCCATAATATAAACAATAATGTGCAACTGAATACGCAGCCCTTTGAAAATACACTACCTCAAATGAAAATGTTATCCATCATCAGGATTTCAAACACAAGCCCTCATATCCTATTATGACAAAGCATACAGTATGCACTATACATTACATACTATACTGTACTATTTACAGTACAGTATATACTATGTGGAATCATATTCATTATATGGTATGCAGGACCAGTGCAGTATAAAAAAATAGAGTGCTTCTAAACTGTTGGTAGGGCACCGTAGAGTATTGATGTTATTACCAAGGTATAGTTGAGGCACATGCAAGACTGGGGAACATTGGGAAAGACTGAAAGCTATTCTGTGGATTGGCAGTCTGTCTTATTCAGGCGACTACTTCCCAATCCGATGTTGTTGTGAGGTTCCGGAGAGTCTGGGGCTGGACTGAGCGGGATGATCTCAGTTACACTTAATTGATAATCCTAAAATGGGGCCTTAGAATGGAAAGCCCCCTGTCAGGACTAGATCAGACACGTTTGTTTGTTTGTTTGTAAAACAAGCACTCTGAGCATGTAGGATGTTTCAGTGTCAGGAGGACAGCCCTTGGGTAGATTAACGCTAACGCTAATGCTACTGCAGTGGTCATAGACAAATGAGTGGGTGGGTGGGGAGAATAACAGTCATCAACTCGAGACAAAGCCCACCATGTCAAAGATTACACAACTAGTGCAGGTTCTCTAGGAAATAACTATGACCAGTGAGATTTAACTGAGCGCTTTAATTGCTTGCTTTTACATTCATTACTGCCGATGCGGCGTTCTCGGAGATGCAATGTCATGTTAAGCGTCATGCTTTGTGACTTTAATTAAACGCATTAAGGAGAATGCTCAGATTCATCGGGCCTCATTACTATTGATTCAATAATAATTAAAATATCCATCTGCAGGGTATTAAATTGAAAAAGCCCCCATGCGTAACTGAGCGGAAGCTGGAGCTAGGGATTAGAGAGAGGCCGAACTGGGCGGAGAACAGGAAAGAAGCTTTTTTTCATTCATTCTTTTTTTTTTTTTTGCAGTGCATCAAGTGTTGGCTCTGCATCACAACTCCCTCCTGCTTATCCAATCAAGTTCTGAGAATCTGAATGTTCCCTCCTGTCATTCTAGTCTCTGAGCTGGTGACAGAATGACCAAGAGTGTCAGCATGACACCAGTGCCATCTCCGGGGACAACAGGGCCTCAATAATGAAAGGCCAGCATGTGTGTTTATTTGTATGTGTGTGTCTCTGTGTGTGTGTGTGTGTGTGTGTGAGAGAGAGAGAGAGAGAGATAGTGAAGGAGAGAGAGCGAGTGAGAGAGAGAGACAGATAAAGGGACAGAGAGCAAGAGAATCATGGTGTTTCTCTGGGTGAGTGTGGGTAGGAGAAAAAGAGAATACATGTGTTTGAAAGAGAGAGCAAGAGAGAGAGAGAGAGAGAGAGAGAGAGAGAGAGAGAGAGAGAGAGAGAGAGAGAGAGAGAGAGAGAGAGAGAGAATGAGAGAATGTTTGTGTGTGTATGTGTGAGATGTGAGATGGAGAGAGAGTGAGAGAGTGTGACAACTTTGTCCAGATCCTCTGGTGCCTCTACACCCAGCTGGACTGCTTCTGCCTGTTAATTAACTGTAATGATGTAAACAAGAACTCATCCCAACAAACTCGCCTGCCACCAGAAAGCAATCTGCTTAAACAATTGCCTTGAGACATGAACACTCACCTCTCTCACAGCTCACACTGACAAGAAGCCACAACAACACAGAATTTAGCAGGTCTACCTGACCAGGGCGTCCTCAGGACAGTGTGTCATTAAACTCTTTTTTTTTTTTTTTTAATGTGCCCCAATTTAGACATTTAGACACAATTTAGGGATCTCTTGTTGACCCTGAACCTAGTTTAGCACAAAGATTCCACAGATAGCTGAAGCTTCTTTTTGGTGGGAGTACACTTTGAAATTTGCACAGGATATGCCCAGTCCACAATCATATCATATCATAATGGTTCCAAGGTGAAACTGAAACATTTTGAAAGCTCTGCAATGACAAAGGTAAAGGCATGAATCATGGAGACTATTCACGGCTTATTTTTAAAGATGGAAGCTCACAGAGGCTCGGAGTGAAACATGTTTGATTGTGCATTAGATTTGAAGAGATAATAATTACCTATAACAAATGCCCTGGTTCTCTCTCCTGGCATTCCTTTTGTCTGGTCGTCCATTTATTTTAGCCATCCTCTGTCGAATCTACATTAGGACGCCATGGGACTTTCGTTTGACAAAGCACATACTCCGTCGCATCTTTACAATGTCATTGGGAGCCACAGAGGAACAATCTCGCGTTTTGTTCTCGGCTAGGCCACAGTCTCTGGGCATGTTTAATTAATGCCAGCTCATTGTGGAATGCTGCTCTCCCATGATGCTCTGCCAGGATCAGCATCTTTAATCAACAATCGCCTCTGACAAGGCCCGGGTTTAGAGCGAGCGTGTGCGCCGGGGTCTCTCGCTGCGTGGTGTCACAGAGAACTGCAGGCCTCATAGATATTCATGGCAGTAGGGATAGAGAGCGAAAGAGGGAGAGAGGGAGAGGGTGAGAGAGAATGAATGTGATGTTTGAGGCTGACGCATCAAAGAGCGATGAACTGTGTTCGAGCTCTTGCGCAACTCTGACGGGTGCTGCAACAACTTTCATTAGCTCTTCTGGATAACTTTTTTCCTCCCTCCAAAAGGAGGTGAGCTCAGGTCTATAATCGGCCTCTCCACCTTTACTGATTTAAACCCCCACCCCCCACCCCTCCTTCGTCATCACGAGACAACCCAGGCCTTTCCCTCTGCCACCATTTGGCTTGATCAAGCAATGCTACACGTGGAAATGTCACATTTTACATATATTTCACAGCCTCTTCCATGCCTTTGCAAGGCCACAGGTCCGACTTCCTTAATGCCGCATGTCAAGGGATGGAGAGCGACTTTCTTAGCCTAGTTTACCACACCCACACTTCTCCTTAGAACCCAGGACGCTCGGGCAATTACTGCTTCTGGCTCTCGTTAATTCAGGCTGGGGTGGCACGCCACCGCCGCGTCCTTAATTGGAGCTAATTGGGCTAATGTTGGCTGCAACCCAGATCAGATAAATAGCTCTGACAAACTTAAGTGACAGCGTGACCTTTACGGAGCCTCTGCCTAATTAACCTTTTAGATGCACGCAGGTGTTTCCGGAGAGGCCACCGCGATCCGAGTGACCGTGGAGCATTGTGGGAAACGGGGCAAAGCACACATACACGCGCCACACACGCTATGACACTTGTAATCGTGGAGTACGGAGGCAACCAGTGTAGGTGGTGGGAGCGGTGGGAGGAATCAGTCCATGGAAAGAGCATTATACTCCATCAAGCGATATTCATATATTCATATACTGCACAGTGCACATTGTATTCATCAAGCGTGGTAAACAACCAACATCGTCATACTGCATAAGATTATCCCTTTTCACCACTCTGAGATAAATGATCCTAAACATGTCAAAACACTTCGATGCACGAGTACAGTACAGTAATCTATGTACGCCAGGCCCCGCTTTCTCAACACAACATGGCAGGCATTGCTTAAGGGGACAAATACCCATCTCCAAGCACTGTATACCCAGAATAGACTATACATACACTGCCACCTCCACACATAAACCCAAAGAGAGGCCGACATCATTCATCTTTACATGGATCCTCCGGCACTATACTGCTTGGCAATGACAATGCAACGGGATGTTTATGACTAGTACAGTTGCATGCTTACTTCTTTACGACTTGTTCACAACTTAGTGGCCTACTCCTTATTAGGGAGTATGGCGTTGTACTGTACGTCTCCAGCACATTATTGCATTGTAATGAATCTCAGTGTGTTGCCGACCCAACCCGGCTAAGTGCAAGCACAGGCACGAAACATATCCATCCCGTGGAAAAATAAAGATAAATTCTACTCAGCGATCGGGAAAATAAAACGGCCAACACATGCAATCCACGGTTTCCTCCCTTCCATCATCCTGACTGCGGAGACCAAACGTGTCTTTTACCAGCGGGGGCTCGTATCAGGTGCCTGAGCTGAGGCGGCGAGCGGGAGGGGAGAGCGAGGGGGGAGAGTGCTGTTTAAATGGAAGTCTCATAAACCTCCTCGCAAGAGGCAGAGTTTAATGTTCAGTTTGCTTAGCGGGCCTTATAAGCAGGCCACGTGTGTGTGCACAATAAAAGCTTTATGCTGCTCAGTGCCATTCCTTAATTGAATTCCAAGCCACTTACTCTCGGAGACAATAATTTATGAGCCACGCGAAACAAAAAAAAAGAGAGCTCAGAAAAAAAAAGGAAAGTAAAAGTTTGCCCAAGATCTGTTAAGCACATAAATGCAAATTCATAAATTAATCACTGAGGAATTGCGTCCCTCAAAGCAGGAGAGTGGTGAAGGTGGAGAGTCGTAAAGTTTTATACAGTAGTGTTTAAGTACATAAATAATCGGGTCTCACAACACATTTTTATTTATTTATTTATTTAGTTATTGGGTTGCTTTCTAATCTACCTTTTTTTTTATAATATCTCTTATGAAATCCTCTGGCTTGTGCTCTCTTGTATTGCCTTTCAAGGACATCAGTAACCCTGGAGGGTCCGTGTTAAGTGCAGACTAAATAACTAATGATGCATATATAGCTATGCCCCTTAAAGCACTATGCAACGCACGTCTCCTATACGACCCTCCTCTCCTCTCATTCCTAATGCATGGATCTGCTGTCAGCAGGCGCTGGCTCAGTGAACATGCCTCTGACACACAAGGAATGAGCCTCATAGTGTTTGTTCAGCGAGTAGGCACACAAGTAGGGTGCAGTACAATTAGCCCACTGTTAGGTGTGTGATATATGAACATTACTGCATAGGGAGCTTGCAATAAAGTGGACCATCTCATTATGATACTGTACTGTAGATCACAATTTGAAGTGATGGGGAAAGCTGTGACAAACTCTCTGTCACTGCAAGTGACATCATACTACAGAATTACAAAATACAATTATGTAAAAATAAGAATATTCCTGTACATTTACATTTATGCATTTGGCTGACGCTTTTATCCAAAGCGACTTACAATGTATGCCTCACATTCACACACCAGTGGTGGCAGCTGCCATGCAATTTGGGGTTAAGTGCTTGCTCAAGGACACTTCGATGGGGGGTCAGGCAGAGCGGGGCTCGAACCTGCAACCCACTGGTTGCCGAACGGTACCTCTACCACCTGCACCCACCGCCCTGTATGTCAATGTTTTTTTTTCATAAATTAAAGTTTTTTTCTCAAAAACAAAAAAAAATCTCATTTCCATATCTCTGCAACAATTTTAAGAACACCTCTTTTTGATCCAATCACTAGAGTCTGCATGATGTGTGCACAAAGAAGGCTTATCAGATCTTACAGTTCTGAACTTCAGGCAATCTGAGAACTGGTAGTTACCGAGATGGTAGTCTGTCTGCTATTTCCTGTGTAAACAAACACAGAGTCTGCTGAAATTTGGAGTAAAATATGCATCATTTATCAAGAGACATCTCTCATCACCTTTCTTTCTTCTCAGAGCTCAGGCTATATTTACATCACCCAGCATTCCCCCCCGATTCCTCAAAGAAGACCAATTTGAGGAGCAACTGGGGACACATACTGTACCACAGCACTGGAAAATATCTGTTCTGTCCGGATGTCCAGCCTTATCATATAGCATCATTCATCATTCATTGAGCTGGCTTTCCGAGTTTTTTTTTTCCTTTTTTTTTTCTTTTCTATTTTGCTTCAGCTGGTAATTTGTGGTTTTCCTCCCAGTTCTCAGCACCAGCTAGTGTTATGGATGAAAAGCCCCTTCAGTCGTTGGCTGGGCCTTTCGACAGAGGCCTTTTTAAACATAGCCTCTGGCGGTGTCACTGCGCAGAACGACAGCTGGCAAACCAAAACTCCAACCCACGGCACGTTCACCAAAAATATCCTAATGACAGAAGCGTTTTGGAAAGCGCCACACTGTGGGTGCACTGCGGTCCCGTTAAAAACTGCATTCCACTTTTCCCATGGGCCCATTAGTCAACCATCAAAGCCGCCCCGAGGTACTTCAGATTTTGCGGCCGCAAAAGCAGAGCATTTTCATTGTCGTGTAGTCATTTGTTTCGCCAAAAACTTTTTTTTTTCCCCAAGAGGACGCTTGAGCCCAAGTACTCTCTCTCTCTCTTTTTCGCGAACGCAAAAGCCATGATTTAATAAACGACATCAAATGGTGTGTAATAACCAAAATAAATCCATTTAAATTTTAAGATGATAATGATGTTTTGAGTAAACATCATTATTTCTCTTTGTGCGAGGTCAGCAGCACAGGCCGCGTTGCGAGCGCCGAGATGAAACGGCCGTGAGAGCAGAATGGCTTCCAGATGGCGGTGTCTTTCGAACACGCACCACTTGTTGTTGTTCGATGGCCGTACATTCTTATTTTGCTCAAGGGGGTGAACTAGATGAGCCTGGCATGAATCGGAGAGCCAAGTGCTTTTTTGCCCCCCCCCCCCCCCCCAGCAGGAGCCACTGAGGACCACTGAGGGATCTAAGTCCCAATGGGGGAGAGAAAACCACGGAGACTCAGGCACGACTCTAACGAGGCTGTTTTAAAAACTGCACTTGAACAGGAGAACTAATGCAAATGTTCTGCTTTTCACTTGCATTGCAAACTAAAACTCACTTAATATACTTGACTGTATGTGTTCTAACCTCAGTGTTAAATGGGAGGAGAAATATCTTTTTGCCAGACAGTGTCCATTAGTGAGTTTTTACAAACTGCTCACTTGCAGACCAAGGGTCTCAGAGCTTAATATCCAGGGAGGCTCCTACACCCCAACCCCACCCCCACCGCCACCACCACCCCCATCCCCACCCCCAGCCCCAGCCCCTCCACATCACTTCCCTGGGGCCAAATTTGAAGTCATCTGCAGCTTACAGAGCTCTTCTCTGTTCATTTCCTCTGCCTTATATGGACTGAAGGGCCATAGACTATTGAGTTTCCCAACATACGGTACCCTACCCAGCTCTTAAAAAATAAATAAATAAATAAAATAAAAACACTAAAAAGTGGTGTAGTTATGCCCCTTACATCACACAGCCCAAGTCGTGATTATTTACTGCATCCCAGCTCGAGCTAGTATTGACAGTCTGCCGAAGTAGGACTCCTCGCTAATCGACCAGGCAGAGACAGCAAGATAACCACAATCCATTTTAAAATCTGAATCCGTCCAGACAAAGTCACAGACCGCCCCCACCACCCACCCACACCCACAACCCCCCATCCTGCCAACGTCGTTTCTCCCCTGGTGCTCCCTCTCTGCAAGGCAAGCCTGGTCAAATACTAGGTCTGATGGAGGATGTTTTAAAAAGGGAGCTTCGCAGGTCATTTTTCCATCACGTCATCGTGAGCGAGCGAGCGAGCGAGTCATCGGCCCCCACTGCTCCCCGGGCTTTTGAGCTCCGGGCGCCTGAGAACGTTTTTGTGGCTTCGCGAGCACATGGCCAGCGTGTCCCTCTCCAAAACCCCGGTTCTCACAATTCCCCTGGCTGGCGTTCCGGAGCACGGCTAGCGGTGGTGGTGTCCTCAGCGAGGGGGCAGCGGTCACTTGCTACTCCGCTGGGCCTCGGGGGCTGTGACAGATTGTTCACTTGGCCCGGACCAGGGGGAGGAGGGGGAGGAGGAGGAGGAGGAGGAGGAAGAGGAAGAGGAGGAGGAGGAAGAGGGCAAGAGTCTGAGTCTCCTCTGGGCTTGAGTGAAGCAGCGTGACCGCTCTCAGTGGACACACACACACACACACGCACGCACACACACACACGCACGCACACACACACGCACGCACACACACACACACACACACACACACACACACACACACCAATGTTCCCATATGTTCTCATGGATGACACTGTAGATACATTTACCCAAACATGTTGTACGTGTGCATACATCTGTCTCTCAACCTCTCTTTCTCTCTCTTTCTCTCTCTCTCTCTCTCTCACACACAAACAAACACACACACTAAGTAACCAATTAAAAAGGTCACATTCACACTAATGCACACAGTCTACACGCATTACATAAGCACGCTTGAGAGGAAAACTTCACCCACCTGCACAAACCCACACACGCACACACACACACACACACACACACACACACACACACACACACACACACACACACACACACACACA
>JASCQY010000031.1:1605629-1616516 GCA_030264315.1 Sardinella tawilis
AGGGAAGATGGAAGTGGAAGAGAGTTTCCTTGCCCTAAGCAGTTAGCGTTAGCTGCCTTTTCACTATTCTTTCTACACAAGTGGCACAAGTGTGAGGGTTTCAGAGAGAATGGAGGCGGTGTGTGTGTGTGTGTGTGTGTGTGTGTGTGGGGGGGGGGTTAATGCATGCATTATTTTTCTCCATCTCTACCCTGGCTGAATGCCAATGTGCCTCCTAAGCCCTAAAAAGAAGGTCCAGGGTGAATCAGCCTAGAATGTAGGGTGATTTAGTACTGAATGGTGCAGGGAAGATGGAAGTGGAAGAGAGTTTCCTTGCCCTAAGCAGTTAGCGTTAGCTGCCTTTTCACTATTCTTTCTACATTGTACCAAATCTCTGCATTCTTGTGCCTACAGACAGCACTCAGTGACCTTGAACACCAAGGCTTTCGGTTGATTTGACCTGGACCTTTATTTCAATCTGAATAATTCAACAACGATTCAACGTAATTGGCTAATTCACATCAGTTAGGGCTTTGAGAGTTCAGGCTTTGGGATTAAGGAGCGCGTTTGAACTTGAGCGCATTGGCATCCTCTTCTCCTCCACAAGCCTGGTCTTGGCTCTTCAGACAGCTGAGAGGAGCTCCATGCACTGGCTGTTTGTTGTTGTTTGGAGCAGAATGAGTGTCTATGTTTGTTTACACCGTTTACAGTAGCCGTGGCCCACGCCCAAGCACTGCTGTGTGCGGTAATAAGACACAATAAGACAAGTCATGATCATTATGCTCCATCTCCAACTCCAACTGATTTCTTTTTTTCTCTCTCTCTCTCTCTCTTCACTCCACATTCATGAATGTTTAATTCCGTGCCTGTCAGACTCGGCTCGCCTGGAGTTGGAGGTGAATCGGAACAGGAAAGAAAAGAGGAGATGAGGCCTTCACCTTTTTTTAACGTTCCAAATCTGGAGATGTGTCGATGGCGAAGGATTGCCAGCTCCCTCCATCGCCGCCCGTTGCGTCTTCCGAAACAAAAGAAGACAAGGGGAGGAGGGAGCAAGGAAAGGAGAGAGGGAGAGAGAGAGAGAGAGAGAGAGAGAGAGAGAGGGAGGGAGGGAGGGGTAGGTAAGGGGAAAACAGAAAGATCTGTTCGTTGCCGTTCTGAATAAAAGCTCACTCAATTTTTAATGAATTCCCCCCACATTTCATTTCTGTTCACAAGCAGCAAGATGGGTTTCAGGGTCAACCACAATTACATGCATACAATAGCATTTGTTACTTCAGAATGCACACCACTGCGTACACACACACACACACACACACACACACACACACACACACACACACACACGTACACCACTGCATACACACACACTCAGAGTTGTATAAGGTAAGCAATTGGAATAAAAGATGAACGATATGTAGTTTGCTCTGAAAAACATAAATATGATTTATGAATATTGCAATATGCATGTCATTAAAATTACTCCAATAACCTTATTGCTTCATAGTCATAAATTTCACTTTACGCCTTATTAAAGATAGATGAGCCATGACTCATTAATTTGGAATTTCTTTCATCAAATAACCAGTTATGCAGATTCAAATATTAAACTCAGAAGATTCAAAAATTAAAAATGCATACAGCAAATTCAGAGGCTGCAAGAGACAATGGGAAGACGTGATTGTCTTCTTTCCTGTAACAATTCTCCATTCAAACACAGTGAAGAAATTGCTCTGCTGTCTTACGCGCAGCGCACTGTCTGAGGCCTGACCCCAGCGTCTGGTGCTTGTGATTCTACTGGAATCTCCAGCAAATCTGCTGATGCACTTAGGACCATTTTCTGCTGTGCATTTTGAAAAAAAAGAAAAAAAAAAGAAAAAAAAGGTACAATCACAAAGTAAAGGCAGTGAGCCCAGATGTAATCTTCACCGATGTTCTGCACGGTGTATTTCTTTGGTGATACAAATGATGCTTAACGCAGCAGTTTCCCGAGCAGCAGCAGCAGCAGCAGCAGCAGCAGCAGAGACGGCACAGCAGGCCTGTGTGTTCTCCACTTTGCTGAGGGTGGACGCTAACGGCAGCAGGCCATTAGACAGTCAGCTACTGCGGGCCCTGTGCGTTCTGCTCCTCTCACTCTCCTCTGGAGGTGGAGCACTAATGGCGATGACGCACGGTGAGGAGGGCCCGTCTCTCGGCGGCCTGTTGCCGGGCCCGGGCCTGGACCGTGCCTGGACTGGACCGGAGGAGCAGGGATAGCATGGCTAAGTGTGATGATGCTAGTGTAATAAGGCCAGAGGCCCCCTGTTTGTCATTTATTATTAATGCAGAAGCCCCACACAAGCAACCTGCCAATTAGCCTGTGCCCAAAGTGGCACGCTGGATCCCTGCTAAATTTATGAGGGGAAAAGTCCCGTAATTTGCTCGTGAGAAGAAGCCATGCTTGCAAACAGGCCTCGCTATCCCTCGCCCTCATCCCTCCCTCTCTCCTTTTCTCTCTCTCTCTCTCTCTCTCTCTCTCCTCTTTCCTCTCTCTCTCTCCCTCTCCTTCCCAAGCATTATTTACATTGTTATTATGAGGATGTAACACAGTGTCCTGGAAAAGAAGCAGAAGCTGAGGAAGTTTGGGCAAACTTATGCAGATTTCCCCGGAAAAATGCCTTGCCCTTCAGTTCCGTGCGGAGGCAAACAAAGGCCTTTGGAAATGAAAGGGGCTACACTGGCTTTAGAACTTAGAGACAAAGTGCTTCAACACACAAGTCTCATGGTGCTGTATGGAAACCAATGCTGCCACACCAGTGTTTTGCATAAATACATAAATATCCACACAAATGACGAAAACAAATGAAGAAAAAACGGAAGACTGAAGCCAAGCCATAGACATGAACTGAATACAAGCTTGTAAGCTAGTTTATGAAAATACTACCATCGGGCATCTAGATAAATAAACAGTGAAGTGGTCTTTACTGCAATTGATCTGCATGCAAACACACCAGTTCAAAGCTGTGTGAGAGTAGCCTACAGTACATGACTCAACTAGCGCAAAGCCAAGAGGCATTTCGCTTATTTTCACAAAGCCTGAAGAATATCTCTCACCCCGATGCTGACACAACGAAAAGCATCATCTGTCTGGCTAGCACGTCCCCCAGCTGATCTGGGCACATGTGTTGTCAATTAACAGCTGCTGAGTGTGCGGGTCGGCATCAGCAAAGCCAAGATCAACCGCGCGTCTCGGCCAGATAGCCCGCATTCTTTCCCCGCCGGCAATGATGACTGACGGCGACAGGCGACTGCGGAGTCTCGACCGCACAGGCAGACGGCGCGTCATCGCTTTGGAGAGGAGAGGTCTGGTTGGGGTGGGCTGGGGTGGGGTAGAGGTGAGGTGGTGGTAAGAACACAGAAAAAGTGCAAAAGTGTGTCTCTAAGGCTGCCTGGGTGGACAGGAGGGGAGGGGGTGAGCGCTCATGCTAACAGCGTTAAGCCTGCCCTCTCAATCTCAGGGTTAACTTTTAAATGCAATGCCATTTAAGATCCTTCATCATTTTGCACATAATTGCCGTTGCTTGCATTACGCCTGAGTAGCCATATTAAATTATGTTAATTAGACGCTAACTATTGACCATTTCACCAGCATGATGTAGTGTAATTGCAGACGGTCACAGTCTGCTCTCCATCCTTTTTGGACTCACCAAAGTCACCTCCAGACCACTTCCCATCCCCGACACACACACACACACACACACACACACACACACACACACACACACACCCACCACCAACCATGTCTAGTTCTCAGAGGTCTGTCCACTCCCCATCACCAACACACACACACACACACACACACACACACACACACACACACACATACTGTACACACACACATACACACACACACACACCACTACCCATGTCTGGTTCTCAGCGGACTGGCCTCTAAACGGTCAAGTGAATCATAGCCACACAGGGGTCCAGCAGCGCCCCACTGAGAGGGGGTGATCTCGTTGAGGTCAAGCCTGAGCGACGGCGTAATGACAGTGAGCGGTAAACCCTATCCAGTAAACAGCTGGAGCCGGCCTAAATTGTCCACCGTCTCGTCTGGAAGCCAAGTGATCAACCACACAGACGGATCAATAGCGTTAGCGTTAGCAGCCGCGGGCTGCACTGCAGCTGAAGCTGGGACTGTTGCTGCACACGTGAGCATCCGTCTCCGTCTCCAGTTCCACGCGGGTCACGGCAGGGGCAGACACGGGACTCCAGTCGGCATCGGGCTTCGCTCCAGTACGCAAACACACACACACACACACACACACACACACACACACACACACACACTGCACACATTGCCCCGGGGTCACACACACGTGTTGGCCATCACTGCCAGGCTTGATGAAGTTCCCTGCGATTGGCTTTTCCGCAAGTCTCCCTGACTAATACACAGCAGTATTTTGCATGCATGGGCAAACCAGGGAGCCAGGGGTCACATAAGTCACCTCCTAACGATGTACAGTAGCCAAACTAACTAGCATTGGGGGTCGGGGGAGAGAGAGCGCATCGACACGCGCATCAGCCAAACACAAAATGGTGGCGCACGGCAATCGATTCACCCTCTGCCTCCGCTCTTAACTCAAACAGGCCACTGGCGAGACATTATTTCCAGCGAAGCGTGCTGCGATAGCGGGACTTGCATGGCTTGTTTGTGGATATGTTTTCCCCATTGGCAACCTTATGGGCTCCATCCCAAGGAAACCTGTCAGGCATGTGTTGCAATCTCCACGGAGTCGTTAAATATGGATGATCTAGCATGGGAGACGTCGAGAATGCCAAAAAATGTATGCCTTGGAAAGAAATAGTCCTTTTACCCTCTGCCTTCATTCCAGCTCTTTCCCAACAGTTCTGGCAACACAAATGGCTGCCCTGAAAATTAAGATACTACTGTGATTTCTAAGAATGGGGTAGCCTAACAAGGAAAAAAAAATGTGTTTGCATTGTTAAAATTTGTGAAACATTTGTAGGGGTTCAGTCATGCAAATGAAACCTTGTTTGCGCATAATGTCTCTTGTGTTAGAGGGACAAGGGCTTCTCTCTGCTTGGGTGACAGTATACTGTATGCTCTGGATAGAGGCATTGCATTTGCATACATTTTTGCACTAAGGTTTCACACAAAGAAGTTATTAAATAAATAAAACGGGAGGCTGAAGAGACACTCTGACAAAACAGGGACACACCGTGAGACAGAATCAGCACCAAATGACTGTCACTGGCTCATAGAAAGAAATAAAAAAAGAAATTAAAAAAAAAAAAAATCTCTGTCTGCTTGGCTAAAAATACTCTGCGGTGCACTGACAAGAGTGCTTTATGACATCTAGTTACATCTGGAGAGAGAGCAGCGAAGCATGTCCTCTTTTGGGGAAGGGTGGAATGCCACATAATGGAGGTGATCTGGGTTGAGTAATAACTCAGGGGGTGGGGGGGTGTCTGGTGTGGCATCACGGCTCAATCAGCCGGCGTAATGCACACAATCACCTCAGTCTGAGAGGGTGTGGAGGGCACTTACGCAACCGAGAGGATCCGCAGAGGTTACATAGACTCGCTCTTGATTACAGCCACCTTTTTGGGACCATCATATGCTTCTTGCAAGAACTCTCTCTCTCTCTCCCTCTCTCTCTCTCTCCCTCTCTCTCTCCCTCTCTGTCTCTGTCTCTCTCTCCCTCTCTGTCTCGCTCTCCGTCTTGACTGTACTGTGCGGTACTTGGACTCATTCACGATGATCACAAGAGGAACCGAGTGATTTTGAGCACGGCTGTGGAGGTTAAGAAAACTGACATGGTGGATGAGAGCACAGAAGAAGAAACGCAAGAGCACTGACAAACAGTTCCCTACCCTACTAATGCTAAGCCTGTATTAATAAGGCATCAGCTAAGGAAGTGAACAGTCGCAGATCTCATTGTAGTTCCATCCCTGTGGCTGTTCTTTGAGCAGACACCATTTTCAGTCATGGAAAATATTCACACCAGCCTTAAACTGCATCAGTATCTATAGACCCTCCATAACCATCAAACAACGTGTAGTTAATATTGAGCAATTAGCCCTTGCGAATATAAACTGGTTGGCAATGAAAGTGCAGAGAAAATTAAAGTGCATATTTTGTTTAAATGACACTTAAAATTCATTAGTTAACATGGAAATACAATTTAAAACAGCTGTCTACAGTCTGAGACAGAAAAGGCAAAAACCCGGAACAATGATACTAATAATTAAAAAAGATTACACCTATTGACTGGAGTGATTGGTGACTCCAGGTCACCAACTTTTTTCCAGGTTTAATAAAGTCCTAATGAAATCAGTGCCCTATTTAGCCATATTTAGCATTCCCAGCATGCCAAACAAGCCACAGACACATGGAAACCTGTTCGATTACTGGCCATAAACTACAGTATGTCTGACTAACCAAAAGTTAATGGATTGCCTACACTCTGTGCTATATTAGGACATGTCTGGTAATTGATAAAACATTCAAATGTTTTATTTAAAATGCTAGTATGGGCTGCACCCCTCTAAAGTACTTCATGTACTTAAAAGCCTTTGACAAGGTTGAAAAAAATGAATAGAAACCAAAGAGGGATTTCTCCAAGACAAGTATGGCTGTTTAAAAAGATGTACTGTAAAATGCAGTACAGGTATTTGTTTACGAGTGTGTGTGTGTGTGTGTGTGTGTGTGTGTGTGTGTGTGTGTGTGTTTGTATCCTCTTCTCACTGCGAGCGGCTTGCTAAACAATCTTAGCAAGAAGCAGTTCATGTGACATATCCTGACTGTGACACCACTGAGAGTCTAGCAGTGGGCTAATCCTGCTTTTCCTCTTCTCTGCTTCCAGTTGAAACTTTGGCTGTGGCAAACCGTGATAATAATGCATGCGAGACTACTGTATACTCAGGATGAGAAAGCAATGCGGCCCACCATGGCTCCACAAGACCCAAACCCAGGTCTGGCCAGGCTGTGCTGGCTGTCAGAGGTCCAGTAGCAGAGGGCCACTATCAGGCTTACACATGGTAGAGGCTTCCCTCTCCGCGCCACCCTCATGCTTTCTGCCATAACAGACGAGCAGCCGGGGTCTCTTCATTAGCATGCGGCTAAGGTCGAGCTACAGTAGCTGAGCCTAGCCTAGCCTAGCCTAGCCTAGCCTAGCCGTGCAGTGCAGAGCCGAGCAGAGCCGCGTCGTGTCACGTTGAGCTGACTCAAGTCTCTGGGAGGCAGGTGTGCCGGTCACAGCGCCTGCCTGCCTGCCTGCCGCTGATGCGGGATTGATTGGGAGGGACATCAAACGTCACCTTCAAACGGAGACCCGGCAGCCTGTGCAGGAACATCTCCGTCGGGCCGGGGGGAGTGCAGACACTTCAAAGCAGCTGCTGTTTCTTTTCTATCTTTTTTTTTTCCTTTTTTAAAGGAGTCTGACTTCGCTTGGCAAAAATACAAATTATTTAGGGGATAATTGCTATTTCTGAATCAGACGTTGGCAGGCTTGAATGTCTCCTGTAAATTGCAACATAACATTTTAATAAGGCCCCACCCTCACTCACTTTTTTTAGAGACTAAAAAGTCAAACCAGGATATGCTGCAGAAGGAGGAGCAGGACACATAAAAAGAAGTAAAGTTTAAAACAAAAAAGTTTAGAATCAAAGTTTAGTCAGACTCTTTTATTGGTCTCATCTGACCACCCAGTTAATATCTATCCATCTGTAGGACCTTTACAAGGCCATCACATCAGACGTAAGCCGAATCCTACATAAAACCATTACACACTTCCGCTACCTTTAACAGAGCACAACAGCCCTTTGCTGGCTTCTGGCCCTCTTTCCACACCTCAATGGAACAAATGAAACAACTGCAATACTCCTCTAGGCCCGGGTATTGCCTGCGACCTCATGATACAACGCACATCGAAAGGCCACAGTATGGGTATCGCAACACACGTCAATACTGGATAATGATGATGTCCTACACATGATTTACTTTAACTGTTCCGAGTCATACTGTGTAACACCAAAGGCTGTATGATGACCATGTGATCACACAACATAAAAAATATATAAACAATATCAAATATATAAACAATTCTGTTTGGAATCCCATCGCTATTATTTTTACTTTTTAAACTGAAAATTAACTTTTCTGTTGTTTGTTATTCATTTAGCTTTTTGATACCAAATCAATAAAGCAACATCTGTTTCAATAAAAGTAAAAGTGTCACTTTAACGACACAACACAACGCAATACCAATATTTTGAAGATAGGGAGTCAGTTCCTTTAAGGACATACTTGGCAGCTTAACACCAAAGGAGGAACCCTTTGATACATCATGGTGAATGATGATAATGTTTTGAAGACAGCCCTAAAGTCTGCTTTGTCTCCCTGTGAGGACATACTGGGCAATGCCAGACCAAAGTGGAGACCTCGTTCTCCTCCTCTTCCTCCTCCTCTTCCTCCTCCTCCTCCTCACTCAGCTCCAGCTCAGACGGACGGCTAAGAGTGAGAAACATGTTAGATGAAGCCAGACTAGTTGGAGTGAGCAACCATTCATTCATTCAGAAAGAGCTTAGAGTGGGACTAATTCATCAAGGGAAGGGAGGAAGGACAGGGAAGCCAGCAGAGTGGACTCATGCTTGAAAAAGACTGTCAGAGTGTACGGGGAGTGTGTGGGAAGTATATGGGGCGTATATGGGAAGTGTATGGGGAGGCTCCCGGGGAGGAGGAAGGTGGATAAGGCAGGTTTCACCAATGGAGAAGAGGAGGCAGAGAGTGGTCAACAGAGGAAATAGTCTTAGTTGAAGGAGGGAATGAATGAAGAAATAAATAAATAAAATGGAAAAAAAAATTGACCACACAAAACTGGGATGTGACCGTCTTCCGCATTAAGCGCGGTGCATTAGCCCACAATGTGGCTCCGACGCGGCCAGACGAAGGAGGCTAAACCAAGATGGGCCGGCTTCCCAGACAAGGATTAGACCTAATTCACTCCTAAATCACATTTTAAATGTAAATCTCCACCAACAGTACATTCACTCCAGTCCTGGCCAACGTCCACGTCTGCAGCACAGCCCCATTAGGCGCTCTGCTTTTCCACTGTTTCTCCCAACATAAATAAGGCCTCTCGGACTGCACCGCTGTCCAAATGCTGTCAGTCACATTTTACAGCTTGCTCATCAACTCAACAATCGACGGGATTGACTACCGGTATTTACAGAATTTAAGGTTTTTTTTTTTTTTGTTTTTTGTTTTTTTAATTCTTGATTATGTGTTCTAGTTCTCATAGAGGGCTTAACAACATTACAGCTGGCTATCATCTCCCTTTCCTTTTCCTGTGGTACATTTCAAAAAAAAAAAAAAAAATCTCTGATAATATGTGAAAGCAAGTGAGGCTCGGATGATGAATTGGGCCAGTACAATTAGATCTATTAGAATTCATGGGAGCCGACTGACAATAATCAAGCTGCTTTCACGCTGCCCATTGCAATTATCTTTGCACTTAAAGATCAACAAAGCACATAATGACTTACAGTCCATTAAGGAACTCAGACAGAATTGAATTTCAATGTAAGCTATGAGGTGAAGTCAGCCATTGCCATCCTTGATGGGTTAACAGGAGAAAAAAACTTGCTGACTAGATTGTTCGCACATTACTTTTACAAGGAGCCAGCTGGGTATGCATTTCAGCAAAATTAGACTGTGTCTTTGTTCAGAGAAAGACTCGCAGCCTTGCTACGGTAGACTAATTCTCTTCTGTTAAATCTTCTCTGACCCGAGGTCATTGGAAAAATCCTGGAGAAGCTATTTTTCTTTCTTTTTTTTTTCTCTTCCCCCTGCCTAGAACAGTAATGGCATGAATCTTCTGATTCATGGCGAGGAAGATGACACCATCCAATAACGGGCAATATGACAGGGCTAATCTTTCATCCATAGGAGAGGCCGATGGTCGTGAACTCCTTGTGAAGACTTAAGGACAGGTGAAACCCAATAGCCGAAAGGCAAACCCGCTGAGGATTGAAGACAAGGTCAAAGCAACAGTCCTTAACTTGTCTATGGGGCCACATGTCTCGGAGACGCCATGCTTCCTCCTTCTCCTTGGCCGTTTCTCTTTGCATCCAATACTCACAGCTTCACATGTCTGAAAATCTAGACATACAGTACCTGCAGGATGTGGCGTGCATGATGCATGCAGAGGAGAACTCGGCAAAGCAGTTGGCCCTATGATGAAAGCCTACCTGAGAGAGAAAGTCATGTTCCAATTTTTAAAAAAGACACTATGGTTGTTTGATTTATCATTGTCTCATTAGTTCATTTTTACATATTTCAGAAGGACACACAATCGCCAGTCACAAGGTTCATTGTAATAAAATGGGGGTGGGGGGGAATGAAAAAGCCTCCATGATAGATTATCTTAAAAGCTGCTATTACCATACTCTTCAAAGGCAATCAACGTGTAAGTGTTTTTAAAAAATCACGTCGCATTTACACATCTAAATGCGTGCCTCTTCAATGCTTGGCAATAGATCACAATCATAGGCTGCAGCAATCAAAGCCACTACTCTTAAACGCTCACTCACTCACTCAGTTGTTTTAAAACACACACACACACACACACACACACAAAGAGTGCAAGTCCTTCAAATATGACCCTCCAAAGGTATCAATGCATCAATCCCAGCAACTTCTGTCATCTCAAATCTATGTTGTGTCCAGGAGGAGACTGATTGCAGGGATTGTTCAAATCCCAAAGCTACTAGAAGAGCATCTCTGACACACATACATGTACTACACTAACAAGCATGGAGGCATCTCACAGAACATGGTGTGTGTGTGTGTGTGTGTGTGTGTGTGTGTGTGTGTGTGTGTGTGTGTGTGTGTGTGTGTGTGTGTGT
>JASCQY010000031.1:1696066-1698566 GCA_030264315.1 Sardinella tawilis
GGGCAGAAGGAAAGGGGAGGGGGGTGTTGGGGGCGGGGGGGGCGGCATAAAAACAAAGTCCCGTCTGTCAGAATGGTGAAGATGTGGCCTGCCAATGACATGGCATGAACGGATAGATGTCATCTCCACAGAATGAAGCTGCCTCTTCATGGTAAACAACAACGACAACAACAACAAGAGGGAAACGCACACACGCACACACACACTCACACACACACGCACACATGCACACACACACACTCACACACAAAGAAGAAAAACAAAAGCACGTTTATATTTTCTCCCTCATTGCATTTTGCTATATGGTGTTCCAAGCCATCCCAACGCCACTCCGGGATGTCTGACAATAAAGGTGTTGATGAAAAGATTTCATCCTTGTCAGATCCCCAAAGGCAGAAGAGTGGCTCCCACAAGAGCAGGCCATCAATATTCAACAGGCGCACAGTCGAATAGTCTCCTAGCTGACGCACCCCTGCGCTTCACATCACAAGACCGCTTGCTCCCCAGCTCCGAATGGAGAGGAGGAGGAGGAGGAAGAGGAAGAGAGAAATAAAGAGAGTTTGCTCCTCAGCTCCAAATGGAGAGGAAGAGGTAGAGGTAGAGGTAGAGGAAGAGAGAAATAAAGGTGTGTAAATCTGCCACATTCCTGCCATACGCTCATTATACCTCCTTGAGTCTTTGCTCTCTCTCTTCATCGCCTCACCTCAGCTTTTCACTCTCTTCTCCTCTCTTGCTCCTCTCTTCTCTTCTCTTCTCTTGGGCTGCTGAATAACATCTGCATCTGACTCTCTCTCAAGCAAGTCTCTAAGAGACTCCCATGTGTTCTTCCAGATAGAAATGAAGTCTCTCTTAATTTCTCTCATTCTCTGTACCTCTCACTCTCACACTTTCACATATTCTCACTCTCTCTCTCTCCCTCTCTCTCTCACATACACACACACACTCTCAATTCAATTCAATTATTATTATTACCAAAGCTTTTTGTTGTACAGGTAATCAGTACATCAAGAAAAAACTGGTGAGTTGCTCGAATGCTCCTTGCTGTCTGTCTATCTGACTGTAGCAGTTGAACAGCCCTCACAGTGAAACAGGTGGTGCAATACAGTGGTCCTGGGCTTTAATGTGTTGTTAAGGCAACTAGGAAAAAGGCCCTCCCTGTGCCTTTATTCTATTTCTTTTTTTTTCCCCGTTTTTTTTTTTTTTTTTTTTTTTTGTAAGCGAGGGATATGTGACAGATGAGATGAAAAATGACCCCCATGGAGAACCCCACTTTTGCTTTTCAGTCTGCGATGAAGACATAACAATTTGAAAGTAGCATGGCAGGGTGGCGCGGAGGTCAGCTTTGTCCACCTGTCCCGACCCTGTGAGCTGTCAGTCATTGTTAAGGCAATTTTCCGCCATCTGCAACCATTTCTGAAAATTTCTCATTACAATCACAGGGAGCGTGGGGGCCAGGTGATTGCCTGACCAGAAAAGCAGCCGTAGATGAGAAAAATAGGGTGCGGAGAGAGCGAGTCAGCAAGCGTTCGGGGGGGGGGGGGAAACATGGTCTACGCACGTCAGACTTCCAAGGCTCACTGTCTGCTGCCGCCTCAAATAAACCGCATTACCCATCAGCCATCTCCTTGCTGTGCTGTTCCAAACATAGCCATATACCCCATCAATGAGCGCAAATACAACAGTGAACCAGTGAACCTGGACTTGGACCTCAATGCTTTCAATGGTTTGATCGCCCCCAAAAAAGTGTGTGTGTGTGTGTGTGTGTGTGTGTGTGTGTGTTTGTGTGTGTTGTCTGTCCGTGCGTGTGTTTGTGTGTGTGTGTGTGTGTGTGTGTGTGTGTGTTTGGGGGGTGGGGGGAATTAAGAAGAGAAAGCGAAGACCTTAGTGGCTTGTGAACTCCGAGGCACACCACCATCTCCCTTCCAGAAGCAGTAGGCAGCTGAGTGCAGTCTGAGAGAAAGGGAAGAGGAAGGCTGGGCTGGGCTCGGCTGGGCTGGGTTGGGCTGGGTTGGAATGAGGTGGGATGAGATGTGATGTGTGGCGTGTGGGCAGGCATGGATGCCTGGCAGGACCGCTAACCTGTTACAGCTCCATCACCCACTGCTGAACTCACAATTGGCTTCATTACTGAGGGAGGAATGCCCTAGCCTTTCACCTGCTTCACGCCCTGGAGCTGATGCTTCTCAGAGAGCAGGCAAAACTGTATGTATGTGCCAGTGTGTGTGTGTGTGTGTGTTCGTGTGTATGTGTGTATGTGTGTTTGACTCTGAGTGAATGTGTGGCTCTGTATCTCTGTATCTTTGTGTGGCTGTGAAAAAGAATGCAGCTGTGCGTCTGGTGTTTGAGTGTGTGTGTGCGCGTATGAGTGTGTGAATGTCTGTCTGTATGTGTGGACTGGAAGCACATGTGTGTAAGACAGACACTATAGTCCTCGTAGAGGGTTGATGTGTGTGACGAGAGGAGAGGAGAGGAGAGGAGAGGAGGAGAGCCAGAGGGGCGT
>JASCQY010000031.1:1703566-1713327 GCA_030264315.1 Sardinella tawilis
TGAGGCTCTAATGTTTAATGGGGGAAGGAGAAGGCCTGGGTGTCTACCAGCCTGCAATTAGAGGCTGGGGCGTGATTGCTGAAACAGACACTGTTCATTAGGATGTCATGCTCATTTGCGCTGGAGGCCAACTCATTAATATCCAAGGCCATGTGGCAAAAAACGGCATCAAAATATAAAATAGCTCCTGGCGAAAACGCTACACAGCCCTGCTTTGTATGGCAGACCCAAACACCATCGCTCTCGTGCTAAGCCTTTAATCGTTTAGCATATACACACATCGCCTCGCTCAACCGTTACAGCCGATACAAATTATTACAGCTCCGCTGTTTCTTTTGTCTTTCACTTGTTCCCATCAGCAACAGCAAAGCGCCCATAGCAACGCATTTGTGTCGTTGGCAGAGAGACAAGACTAATGGTAAGACAAATACGGGCTCTAATAAACGTCTGATACAAGACACCCCTCACACTCGATATTAAATCCTTTATCCCACACACTAAAATACACCGCCACTTCCACACATGGCTAGAAAAGTTCACTTCGCATTCCACCGCTAACCAGTTTTAACTGCAGGAATGTGGCATCAAAAAAAAAAAAAAAAAAAAAAAAAAAAGTCTCGTTCTCCTTCAAAAGCTTTGCAAGACTATGCTCCAGTGCTGTAGCACTGCCACTGGTTGTGTTTCCAAAGGCCCAAGGGGGCCTGAGAGCGTGCAATCCACTCATAACGCCACTGAGAAGGGACCCTCTGCACAGCCCTGCAGAGCCCCCGTCATCGGAGACCAGGCCTGCCAATTGGGAGCCGTGTAAGACGAGGGATTCCTACCATCTGCTGTCAGCTCAGTGCTACTTAAAGCAATACTATGGAATCATTTGGCACGTTTGGGAGGACTGCTTTATCTTAATGAGTGAGCACAGCTTCAAGTAAATAACACAGATGCCGTTCCTCTGAGTCATCCCGTGTATGTATAATGTAATATCGTGGTTCTGGTTGAACGACTCCAAGAAAATGATTGAAAAGCCCAACACTGCCACTATACCCGCTAGCATGTTAGAACGTTCTAATCAGAGCTTATAAGTCCGCTCATGAGACTTTTATGTAATATTTTTATGTATATTTCTACATATTTCTACTCAAATCAAATCTTATGAATGTTTCTTTGGCCTACCTAATAACAGATAGGTGCAGCATGGTCTGTAAACAATGCTGTACTGTGCTATGCTGGATATGGTTTTGCATGTAGAAAGACTGAGCAGCCGAGTCAGTGTCTGTGCTTAAGGTCTTACCTACTGTATGATTGATTCAGCTTCATTATCTTAGCACTTTTGGTAAGACTTTGGAGTGTCTCCATCATTCAAATTAGAATTCAATTACTGCTCTTTAACATTTAACACCAACAGCAAAAATATGAAGTTATGAACAGAAGAATGAACAGGCATTGAGCAACGAAAGTAGCAAATAGTATTTCGTTGTACTTCCTGGTATTGCAATCTCCAACTTGGGAAATCTGACCATTTTTTTTTTTCTTCTTCTTTTTTTTTTGGTTTGATCCCTCATCGGCTGGTAGACCTTTAGTTAATAATTAATCCAGATTTCACCTTTCTCATAACAAGGCCCATGTGGACCCCAAATCTATGCACTTGCTGTTAATATTTGATGAAACCACAGGGGGTGAATGTAACTTTAAGGAGCTATCTAATATTAATGCGCTCCTCTCAAATCTAAGTTTAACACAAATCAGAACCATAATACTGGACTTCCACTCTCTTAAACGCTTTTGCCCTGTTAGCTTTTCTCTCCTCTTCCTCCTCTTCCTCCTCCTCCCCCTCCTGTTCCTTCCCATTCTGATGGAGAGGAGCGAAAACAAGACGTACGAGGAGTAAGAGAAGGTGAATAGGAAATAGATCCATCATGCAGTTTTGTGTAGGCCACTGGTAAACTGTAGATGACCCCGCAAGGTGACCACGGGGGAATGTGAGAACAATGCCTTGTGCTGGCTGGAGCTGTGCTCCTCTCCTCCATCGTCTGCTCTGCCGCCCCCCTTCCCACTCCTCACACACACACACACACACACACACACGCACACACACACGCACACACACACACACACACCCTCTATCCTGTTTCTGCTGCGTCATGCAGAGCTGGCAGAGTAGTGGAGGTGGGGTGGAGTGGGGGGTGGCTGGGTGGAGGGATTGCTGGTCTGAGGGAGGCAGTGACGAAAGACATCGACAGAGGGAGGGGTAATGCTATCAATCACAGCCCAGGCCAGCATGGGGCTGGTAGGAGGTGGGGGGGTGGCTGATGTGCATGTGTATGCTGAGTGTGTGTGTGTGTGTGTAAAAGACATGGAAGATGAGTGGTGGCGAGCGAGTGAGTGAATGAGTGAGTGCTGGTCAGCAAGAAGTCAGCACTCTAAGCCAGCAGTAGATCCATCATTCAAACAACAGCAACACAGGAAGGAACCATCTGGAACATAATGGCAGGGGAAAAGAGTGGCCCGTGCACAGACTTACATTACACTACGCCACATCAAAAACAGTGGGCGGGAGGAGGAGGGGGGGGGGGGTTGGTTTTTTTTATGGGGGGGTCAAAATGGCCGCCCCAAATGCAAGCTTCAGCAAACAGAAGATGAGACTGTGTACAACACTCGCAGGGAGACAGAGGAGGAGAAGGAATATCTGGGTCATTCCTTTAACAAGGCAGAGCCTGCAGCAGGCAACAGCGGCAGCGGCAGCAGCGGCAGCTAATGAAGAAGACACAAGGAGCAAGTCTTTATTTGAAAAAGACACGAGGGGGCAGGCGGGGGTGGGGGTGGGGGTGGGGTGGACTTGGCGGTGGGAGACCCAGCAGGTGTCCGCCCCCCAGTGTGCCGGTGAGCTGAATTAGAACAGCGTGAGAAATTCAGGGCGGGGCGGGATATGTTGCTTTGCTCTTGGACGTGACATCGCGGCGCTGTTGCTGGCGCTGGCGCATGGAGCCAGATGACTGAAGTCAGGACTTTTTGGTGGCATTCAACTTCATTAATGTCACTGAGACCCACACCAACACCCTGCCTCGCCACGCACACGCACACACACACACACACAAACACACACACACACACACACACACAAAACCCCTCTTACAAGGCCCGCATCACTAACATTCCTCCTGTGTGTACTTGGCCTCAATAGGAAACGTCCACACAAACCACAACATGAGAGCGTGAGTGAGAGCAAGAGAGAGAGAGAGAAAGAGAAAGAAAGAGAAAGGTAAAAAAGAGAGAGAGAAAAAAAGAGAGGTATAGGGAAAGAGAGAGGGCTAAAGGTGAGGCAAGGAAAAAAGAACGAAAGAAAGAAAAAAAAAACATGTTGTAATAATCCTCTCCGTCCAAAGCAATATGCAGCAGCAGTCAGATGCCATATATCAAGACGTGGGCTCTGAACTCCTCTAGGTGAGCGGCGGCGGCGGCGGCGGCAGCGGCATCACTGACTGACAGTTTATTTATATTACAGCCCCTTTTCTCATATCCTGCCTGGAGCTGCCACACGGCTGCAGCTCTGCCACGCCGGAGAGAGGCTCCTTTGTATGCCCAACAGGCCGGGGACAGAGGCTGCCTGGTAAGGTGTGTGTGTGTGTGTGTGTGTGTGTGCGTGCGAGTATGTGTGTGTGTGTGTGTGTGTGTGTGTGTGTGTGTGTGTGTGTGTGTAGAGGGGTGAGACGCAGGGGTGGGCTAGGAGTGTTTTCAGACAGACTGCCCTTGTAAGATGACGCTTGTTAAACCCTGCCACCACCACTAGCCCCCCCACCACCCCCATCCCCCCGACACAACCCTGCGCCAGAGAGGGGACGTGGGCCGACAGCAGCACGGCGGTGGTGGCGTAGTGGTGTGAGGGCAGAGGAGGAGGCCAAACCTCTAACCCGCCAGGAAAACCACGCCGTGTGGTGGTAACAGGGGGGTCTTGACAAGCCACACTGGACGCCAAGTTAGGCGCAACCAGAAGAGAGGGAGGGAGGGAGGGAGGGTGAAGCGAGCTACGGCGAGGACACTGGGACAAACATTACAGAGCGTACTCTACCAGTGACCTGGCCTCGTGCGTCAGTCCGCGGGGTCAAAACACGCTGGAGGTGACCATCTGCCTTGCCTAAGTGTTTCGCAAGATTATTCATTCTCTTAGGGAGTCTGGGAGACTGTTTTAACGCGCCAAACTTGCCTCAAACAACAACAACAACAACAACAACAACAACCACACAGAAGCATCAGCAGGGGAAAGAAAGACTCCCAAGTTATCGAATGGAAAAAAAAAAAGAAAAAAGTCAGTCACAGATGGTCCAAATGTTGTGAATGCTTACTGACTCAAAGCTGGCATGTGAACACACAGTGAAGAACCGAGATGGTAAAATAGACTGTCTTTTGGGAATGTTGTAACCCAGTAAACGAATCTGTGTGTGTGTGTGTGTGTGTGTGCGTGCGTGTCTGCGTGTGTGTGTGTGTGTGTTGCATAGTTAAGAATAGTTTGAAGGCTGCATTTAAGACAAGCTCATTAGAAACAGTGCATAGACAGACAGGTATTTATAGCTAATCCCTTCCTAGCGGGAGAGAGACAGAAAAAGGAGGAAAAATCTTAATTGCATCGCTCCAATGTGGCAGAAGACAGCAGGATGGGGGGGCCCAGAGCCTGCAGCCATTGCATTTCCCTCAAAGATAGCGAGACACTGACAGGAGGGAGACAAAAAAGAAAGCAGAAGAAAAAGAAAAGGAGAAAAAAAAACAGAATGTGAGAAACGTTTTTTTTTTTTTATGCACATGGCCTTAAGGTGCAGAACATCCTAGAATGTGTATTACCTTTCAAAGTCAGCTACAGGGGGAGACACGATAGCTCCACTGATCTGCTTTCATGTCGTCATGTTGTGAAGCCCTGGGCTGGTGTGTGTGTGTGTGTGTGTGTGTGTGTGAGTGTGTGTGTGAGTGAGAGAGAGAGAGAGAGAAAATTAGTGACTATATATGTGTAGGTGTGATGGAGAAAGCATGAGCGAGAGTGAGAGCATGAGTGAGAGAGGGAGAGAGAGAGAGAGAGAGAGACAGAGAGAGAGAGAGAGAGAGAGAGAGAGATGACACCTTCTCCTGGTGCCTTTGACACATAAAGGCACCAGAAAGGTCAACCCCACTAGGAGCACACCCATCCTGGAGTATACAGCGAGCCCTTGGCAGCGAGCCACGTTCAAAGCACCATCCTCACACCACTTTAGGCTTTAGGCTGGCGTGCCGTCCTCTACACACGCTGTCTAATTAACAGCACGGCTCCACAGCTGGACCACTGATGGGGAGAAACGAAATGACAGTTACGTAATGGATAATGAACCCTCGCGAAGTGGCTTTGAGGCCGCATACAGGAGATCAATAGGGCCGGCGATTACAACACGTGGGCCGTTTCCACATGGTGATGGAGCCTGGCCCGGCCCGTGCACTGCTGGCAATATTACGGCTGAGGCTGCTTCCATGGAGTGGACTAGCCTGGCTAACGGCAAATTCAATCACAAGTTAGCTGGAAACCACCTATTATTAGGGTACGTGTGGTTCCGACTGTCAAAGAATCATAATCGGCTTTGTCATCTTGCAGTAGCCTTCCCTGTCTGTGATTGGTTCCCAAATCCATGCGAAGATTGTGGCCTTGGTCACCAGGCTGCTGAGCAGTACGGTGCACGCGTGCAAGGCAGCATGGGTATTCCCAGGCTAGGACTTGACTGGAGCCGAGAGAATGATGGGGGCTGTTGTTGTTGTTGTTGTTGTTGTTGTTGCTTTTATTTATTTCTTTTAAGAAAGAGAGCCAAGTTTGGGAATGGAATAAATGAGGCAAGACAAAAGGAACAGACAGCTCGGGGACAGATGAACCACCAAGACTTCTCCCGCCCACAAGTCACAGATCAAAATCCATCTCATCTGCGCCACTCTCTCTCGCTCTCTCTCGCTTTCTCTCTCCCTGTCTTGCTCTCTCTTGCTCTCTCTCTCTCTGTCAGATTCTCTTTCTTGCCTTTTTTTGCAAGGAAAACAAAGACTTCCTATCTCTCAGGCAGTCATGTGATCAAGCACTGTTACAGAACATCAATTAGATGCGCTGCGAGAAACAAAAGCAATATCCTGTCTGCGTGGTCTCTCCAGGCGGAATATGAGGGACCCTCCTCTAAACACACACACACACACACACACACACACACATTTGCACCCACACACATACAGTATACGCATATGCACCCACATGCAATACATTACACACACACACACACACACACACACACACACACACACACACACACACACACACACACCACACATAATACACTTCAAATGCATCTCTCAACTGTGTAATGTCACAGGGCTGCATCTAGCTTGACTCTTCTCATATTCCCTGCCTCTGTAGCTCCTCGCTCTAGTCAGAGTCTTTATTTCTCCTTGTTGTGGACTCTGTCAAAAAACGAGCCACAGAAGACTTCACAGGACCTTGGGCAAGAGGGAGAATAAATGAATTGCCCCCTGCTTTAATTGAGCAGCAAACGTGGCATGGCATACTCCGAGGTCGTTAAAGAGAGCCCCCCCACCCCCTCCATCCTGTGCTCTCTCTCCTCCTCTCCTTCTCTCTCTCTCTCCCTCTCTGATAAACATTGCCCTCCATCCTGTGCTCTCTCTCTCTCTCTCTCTCTCTCTCTCTCTCTCTCTCTCTCACTGATAAACATTTCCCTAATCATAGCTCCTGCAGGCAGTCTCCAGTCCTCTCAAGCCTACCAGCTTGCTATCCAGGCAGCAGTAGCACCAGCAGCAGCCCTCAGCCCCCAGCACTCGCCCTCCCTCCGGAGAAGGGGGAGGAGGGGGGGAGGCCAAGGTGACCCGTGCGCAACACAAAATAATTTGACATGAAATAGGGATCCACCCGGGGGCAACATGGCCTGTCACAGTTCCACACAACAAGGAAATGATCAAGCAAGCGCGGCACGGGAAGCACATCTAGCTTGACTGCAATGCATCGAGAAGGGGAAAAAAAAAGAAAAAAAAAATCAATGGCCTCTCCTTGCCTTGCCGATGGATGTTATTTTTTTGTTTTGTTTTGTTTTGTTTTTTGTCTTCCCTCTTTGGTCCTTTTATTTCATTTGTATTTGTCTATCTATTTGTCTATTTACAATGTGAATGCAAAAATATGCACAATAAACCTAACAAATCACAATTTTACAGCCTAACAAGCCACACAGAAGGATGTTGACTCTTGACTCAGGTCCTAATGAAATTAGGGAAAAAAAAACAAAAAAAAAAAACATAATCATATTAGGACTCGGCGAGGCATCAATCTCACAAAATGACGATATTTCTCGTGGCCGTGTGACCTGACCGCCCTAATGGGGGTCTCAGGCCTCAGCTAAATATATCCCATAATATGCCTCCGCAGACAGCTTCCATTTGTTTCTCTGTGAGTGCTCGATGACAACTGCTCACCCGGTGATGGATAGTATGCATTTCCTTGCTACATTATGCAAAGCAGACGTAGTTAAAAGGTGCCTCTGTGTGGCTCGGGTTCCCAAGAGTAGTCAAAGCGCGGAGCCGCGCTGCGAGCCGGGGTTGGTGTCAGTCCATTGAGTTTGTGCCCGAACGCGGCTGTATAGTTCATTAGGTCGCTTCACGGACGAGCCATTAAGTCAATGAAGGGGGACCGTCTGCGCAGGAGGTATTTAAGTCGCTTTTTGGAGACCGGGTGTTTAGAGAGGCATCAAACTGCCATCAGACGGTCATAATCTCCGTGCGCACGCTGAAGGAGAAGCCATTCCTCTAATTGCTATGGCTTCAAAAAAAAATAAAAATAATAATTGCAAGAAATGCAAGCATCATATTCAGATCTTTTCAAAGAGGTCGCATCAATGAACACCTGGCGTCTGTGATTTTTAAGAGAGGAGACACTGTCATTCTCTCGCTCTCTCTAACTCTCTCTCTCACACACACACACACACACACACACACACAAACTCTCTTTCACACACCACACACACACAAACTCTCACACATCACACACACTCACACACACACACACATACATACACACACACACACACACACACACACACACACACACACACACACACACACACAGAGAGACTCTCTTTCTCTCTCTCTCTATTCTGACAAGGCTGTGAATAATGTACAGATAAGACTGATGATAATATTTACTCTGAGCTACGTGAGGGTTACTTTTGATTAGGATCTCGTCTTCCTCAAAGCCTTGCTGGCGCAGGCGAGGCAGAGCAGGCAGAGCAGGCACGCATCAGATACAGGTTCAATTTTCTCCTTTAACTTTCCTGAGGAAATAAAAAAAAACAACTCTCATTTCTCCCTCTCTCTCTCTCTCTCTCTCTCTCTCTCTCTCTCTCTCTCTCTCTCTCTCTCTCTCTGTGCCATAATGACTGCTGCAGCTGAGAGTCTGTTACTAGCCACGACACACACACACACACACACACACAAGACCAAACATGCAAAGCCTGATCACGCACTTCCCAAGATGCACTCTGGCAGCTACTAATGAAATCTGCTCCCTCGTGATCCAATCAGAAGCTCATCAATCACTGGGGCTGTGATAAGCGCTTACTATTTGCACTGTGTCCATGATGGCTTAAGGGGGTTTGAGTGTGTGTGTGTGTGTGTATGGTGTGTGTGTGTATAGAAGAGTGGAGGGCAAGGAGGTAGTGAGTAAGTGCGAGTGAGTGACTGAGTGTGTGTGTGTGTGTGTGTGTGTGTGTGTGTGTGTGTGCAGGGGGTATTCATGTAGAAATGAATGAGCAGAACTGCTGAGCCCCCATAGAAGGCCCTGATGATTTCCTATGGAGGCTAATAGACTTATAACATTCTACTGTGCTGTCGAAAAATGCACCTCACTGTAATGGCTTCCACTGAATCTCCATAAATCAGTTGAAATTGCAGGAGGCATGCTGGTGCGTGCGCGTGTGTATGAGTGTGTGTGTATGAGTGTGAGTGTGTATGCATGTTGGGGTGGGGGTGGGGGGAGGTTGAGTAGTGGCACTGCCATCTTAATGCAACATTCTGCAACTTCAACAGATTTGCCGTTGGAAGGCAAACGGTGCCTGAAGGATCCTAAACAAGCTGAGATGTAATAATGACGCACAGCCGGCGCAGGCCTGACGCCTTTAATCACTGCAAGGGCCTCAGAGGGACCCGCCAGCCCAGCGCGCTGATTAGCATGACACTGCAGCAAGAGCAAGAGTGTGTATGTGTGTGTGTGTGTGTGTGTGTGTGTGCGTGTGTGTGTGCGTGTGTGCGTGTGTGTGTGTGTGCGTGTGTGTGTGTGCTGCATTGTGATTGAGTAAATGACCTGGCTGATGTCACTCGTACAGGCAGCCCTGTCACTGGGCGAAGCTCCAGCCAGAGAACCGAGCTGCGTGGCGGAGTGGAGCCCCATCAGCCATGATGATGCTGGGGGGATTGCATGTGTGTGTGTGTGCGTGTGTGTGAGAGTGTGTGTGTATGTACAGTATGTATATGTGTGCACATTAGAGTATGTGTGTGTGTGCGTGTGTGTGAGAGTGTGTGTGTATGTTAAGTATGTATATGTGTGCACATTAGAGTATGTGTGTGTGTGTGTGTGTGTTTGAGAGAGAGTGTGTGTGAGTGTGTGAGAGGGAGAGAGAGGGAGAGTGTGTGTATGCGTGTGTGTGTGTGTGTGTGTGTGTGTGTGTGTGTGTGAAATACTGGGAGGCCTGAACCAGTAGGAGTGGTAGTCTGGCCTG
>JASCQY010000031.1:1752699-1766000 GCA_030264315.1 Sardinella tawilis
GCTCTTCCGATCTTCCATCATTATCCAGCCGCAGCTAGTTCTAAATAGCACAGGCAGACCCCCCCACCCCCCCCCCCACACACACTCTCTCTCTCTCTCTATTTCTGATTACACAACACTTATGCACAAGCCCTGTCTGTTGAGTGTTAATTTGCCCTGACAACCATGTTCATTGCTGGTGCATTCCCTTCAGTTTCACCCCAAGGAGCCCGCGTGAATCCGGACTGGAAGCTTTCATCCTCGACAGGAAGAGCCTCCACACTATGATGAAATTCCCTCTCGCCCTGGGTCGGGAATGCAAACGAGACCAATTTGTGGGGAAGTTCACACACAGACTTTTTTAGAACTTGTTGAGCTGGAAAATGTCTACAAGCAGAAGCAAAACAAGACTAGGTAACCCGAGGAGGAGTTGTTACCACCACCAATGAACTTATTACCTCCAACGTGAACTCAGCCTGTGCAATGCTACCGCCATTCCCCAACAAGGTTTACACACACATTTGGAACATTTCCTCAGGTATTCGGCTAATATATCTACACAAGAATGCATTTATTTTCATTTTCTCCTCTCTTATTAAATCACAATCTGATTCTGATTGCAAAATATTAATGATGTTGTAAAGTCGTGTTTGGTAAATCGTGGCTGCGTGGGTGTAGTTGCTTGTGCAGTCTTCTAATCCAGTCCACAGATTTGCATAGGGAGCAGCAGCAGCAAATACTAGAGAAATGACTGCAATGTACAACAATGTTCATGCCTCTAAATGAAGAGTGAGGAGGAGGGGGAATAAACCAACATATAAATCATGCTGCCATTTTTTATTAGCTGTTTAATTTATACTAATAGCAAAGAGATTGCATTTCTTTCCCTTGCGGAAAAGCACCATGCAGGACAAAGTAGGCAAGAATGACCATCAGGGAGTTCCATCTGTGTGCCCTCTTTCCTGATGTGAAGCAGGGCTTTAAAATTGCAACACCCACGGTGTTCACGGGTAAGCAGTAATCCACAGCTGCTGGCCATGTTCCACGCCGGCTCTGGAGAGCCCAGGGAGAGGGCCAGTCCTGCGGGGCCGCCATGAAGGAGAGGCCGTTCTGTGCTCTGCCTAAGGCGGTGCTGCTTGCCGTCTAGTGAGATGCCCTCTCCCATCTCTCCCTCTCTCCCTCTCTCTCTCTCTCTCCCTCTCTCTCCCTCTCCCCCTCGCTCTCTCCATCCCCCAGGCTCAGGTTCAGTCTGCACCTGCTCAGGGGACAAACGGACAGGCAGGCAGGCAGGCGGGCAGACAGACGGAGAGATGGAGGCGGTGCAGTGAGACACACCACACCACACCAGCCAAGCTGGAGCCTTGTGTGTTTCTTTTCCCAAAGTCCCTTTGAGGACGAGGGGGATTGGGGGTAGGGGGGTGTGTAGGGGGTGTGGTGGTGGGGAGGTAGAGACAGCCCATCCTCCTTCCTTTCCCTCCCATTCCAGCGCGCGATATCTCCCCTTCCCTTCTGGAAGCAGGTGAGAGATTTATATGGTCTGGCCTCAGCGGTGAGCTCTCTAGTCGAAGACACCTGCCTACCTCTGGCAGCACCGCCTGAGGGAAAAGAAACGCAAAATCCTGATAGCCACCTTAGTTAGGAAATATTTCCTTAACGGCTGACATTCTATTTATCACAAGTTCACCTTATCACTGTCTGCTCGTTTTTAGCTGGAGCAAATTCCTGACACTAGAGCCAGTCTGATGTAGAAAAGTGTGTGTTTTTTTTTTTTGCACAAATCGGGTCCGTTGGAGCTCTGCTTGGCTATACACAACTTCCCACGCTGCACGAAACGAAATGAAGCCACGATGCGTTTTCCTCACTCTGCAAATGCATCCCGAATCGTGGGATGCGCACGGCGCATATCCCCCTTGCTTGTTGCCAGGCTATTGCATCATAGGAGGCGGCGAGACAAATTAAGTTCACCTCATTCATCTGTATCGTGTTTGGAAAACAGCAACGCTTGGAGGACGCCGGCTCCGACTGGATAAGCGCGGCTGCATTATGGAGTGCTGATGATACCGAGCTCCACACTCTCTACTACCCCACAGCTCCACCCATAGCCCCACCACCACCCTTCCCTCCGGCCTAAACCTATGTCAGGGCGTAGCGTGCTAGCATGGAAGCCAGATGAATCTACATGCAGAGAGATTTATGCAGCTGTGAGGACAGGCAATCGGAAAACACTTTGGGCACTAATACAAAATGGAGAAATAAGAATACGTCTCCAGGCGGAATGCAGAAAGGGCCTAATCTCCTCGCTCATCCCTCCGTGTTGTGGCCCTCCTCCCTGTAGGTGAGTTTCGAGGCGGGTTCGGCTATAAAAAAAAAAGAAAAGAAAGAGACTTTGGAGCTGAGAGGAGCAGAGGAGCTTGTGCCTGCCGGCCCATGTAATGAGCCCAGAGAAGGGGTCCGGGGAGCCCACTGACGGTGATGGGCATTATTCTCCACGGCCACCATCACCTGGAGTACAGGAGCAGCCAAAGTCGCCACCGCCGCCGCCATCATCATGCCACGCCATGCAAAACAAATCAGCTCTTCCAGAAGAATCAATAACACTCAAATTACCCGAGACTTTGAGCTAAGAAAAAAAAAAAAAAGTTGTAAACACTGAATATTTTTTTTCCATCTTCTGGGGCTCCCGTGGGGTGCTAAACACAATCTGCTCCAAACAAATGAATTAGCAACCACGAAAGCAGGTCTAAGCACTCATAAGTAGATGTGTGACCCATATGTGTCTGGCTGTCAATTTATTTTTCTAATCTGAGAGGGATTTGGGAGGAATTCCCATCTGATTTAAATGCTGAGGACGCTAGCTAGCTAGCTAGCTAGCGCAGTCACTTGGAAAATAGCATCCTATCCTCATTAACGAAAGTGCACCGTTTATTTTTCCCCTTTTAGACGCAGCACTGCCATTTCATTTCCCTGCTGTAGAGGCAATGCTTCCACCAGAGACTCTGACAGTCTCAAAGGTTTAACCCAATTCTACAGCTTATATGTACTCTTGGAGCTTCCAATGTTGCGACAAACCACCAGAGGGCTATTTATGGGCTAGTCCAGAACACAAAAACACCACAAATCTCCTTACTAGCCAAACAAGACGCAGTTAGCAATTATGGCTCGTATTCATTTCATTGTTTTATAAGCCACATGCAAATTAACATATTGGTCTTAGTGAGTTACAGGGGATGTTAAAATGCTGGCAACATCGTCTCTCCATTGCCATTTAAAGATAACTTCCACATTGTGACCAACAATATTTCCTTTTCTTTTTTACGGATGGCCAAGGCCTTGGCAGCATCTGGGCAAAAAGTGGCACACAAATAGTGGCGAGATGAGTGGCCATATTTCTCTGTGCCTTTCCGCCATGCCCCCGCTGGCCTCCGAGCAGCGGAGATGCCATTTGCGGGTCCCCCATCAAGACTGCCGAACATCTGCTGCTGTCCACCTCTGTCGTCCCTCATTCCTCAGCCCTCAGCCCAGATGAAGCACCGGCTCCATTGCATCATCCGTCTCCCATCTCCCCGTCCCCATGTCCCCCCCGTCCCCGTGCCAGGCCCCTTGCCCGTCCGCGTGCCTGCCTGCCTGTCGTGCCGTGCCCGCTGTGGCTGAGTGTGAGCGCGTGAGCGGGTGGGGCGGGAGCGTGCCTGCGGTATGTGGGACAGTGGATTTATTTCTCCTTTCAGTGTGGGGCGTGATTCGCTCAGTCAAAGTCTCTTCAGCTCCTCGCTCTCCCTCACTCCTTCCCTCTCTCTCTCTCTTTCTCTCTCACACACACTCAAACTACCTCCGGCTTAATGAAGAATGAAGAGAGAGAGAGAGAGAGCAGGAGAGACAGAGGGAGAAAGAGAGAAGCAGAGGGGGAGAGAGAGAGAGAGAGAGAGAGAGAGAGAGAGAGAAAGAGAGAGAGCAGGAGAGACAGAGGGAGAGAGAGAGAAGCAGAGGGGGAGAAAGGTGGAGAGATGGATCTAAAAAGGACAGGCAGGGGAAGAGGGATGCTAAAGGAGCTATTGGCTGTGAGTGAGTGAATGAGTTGGAGAGAGGGATGGAGGGAAAGAGAGAGCAGAGAGAGAGAGGGGGGGGGGTGAAAGCAATAGGCAGACCATGCTCAGGGCACTTCCATATCTTTCTAAACTATTCATCCTCATTGTGCTCCCTTCTCACAGCTCTGACAGCACTGATTAGGCAGGGCCACAGCTCTCTCTCACACACACACACACACACACACACACACACACACACACACACACACACACTCTCCCGCTCTCCGTCTCTCTGCAGTAACCTTGCCATCTCCAGTCTAGTGGGCACCTGTGCTGTACACATCCTAAGCATATCCCACAGTTCCTTTCCCACAGGCATCAGAGCCCCAGCAAAGCCTCAGCTCCGGGTCTCCACGGGCCTTTCGCACACAAAGACTGAGAACCGAGGGGGTTTATTCGGTCCTCCCCACCCTCCACCACCACCTTTTACCCACACCCCCCACCCCCCTCCCTCTGACACAAAGGATCTCTGCTCCGCTTTCATTACAATACCCTGCTTTTCAGAAATAGTGTCAGGCGCAATTTTCTCTCCCTAATTATTTTCTGTTCCTCTGAGGATTGGAGTTCAGGACTGGTAGTCGAAGGGGGGGGGGGGGTGGTGGTGGTGGGGGGAGTCTGGCTGGTGTTAAGTGTACAAGGGGTTGTGGGATGGGTTGGCTGGTACAGAAAAAAAAAAAAAATGGGACTTGGGATTGGAATTGAATTTGGCAATTTTGCTACCACTGAGTCCTATTGTGAAAGTTGGTAACAAGAGAGGGGAAAAAAGGGGGCTACAAGATTAATTCTGAAAATCCCCAAATCCACATTTAGACATGGGGGATCTGCGCTTGGAAAATAAATAAATAAATAAATAAATAAAACAAAACAAATGAATAACAGAAAATGGCCAAGAGGGTAACCTGCCCTGTGGGATTCTCTCTGTCAGATGCACTGCTGTATACCACTGTATGTGGGTGCCAATGACTCCCAGGAGTGAGCTGGCACCGGGCCACGGGTTGGCTCTCACGGGGGGTCTGTGTTTAAACACTGTGAGAGGGGGCGCCGGCAGGGGCGACGGCACCACATAGCTCTCCCGCCATCTTGCTCCGATCGCCCGCCGCCGTGGAGGCTCCTTAAGGAGCTCTGCCTTTTTATTGTATTCATGACTCGCACTGTCAGCTCCCAACCTTCCCGCCCATTCATTTTGCCAGCTCTGTGATTTACGGCACAATTTTCTAGCCTACTAATTCCGCTGAAGGAGATAATGGCATGAATTAGGCCTTAATCAAGTGCCAATCAGAGAGGCTCGCTGCACTAAATGTCAGATATTTAGACTTTTCCTCACCGTCTTGTTTATCGGCCTGCCTCGCCAGGGTCTGGACGGGAATCTAATCACGTCCACCCTGACACGATGACACTTGTGGGGTGACGACGTGTTGCGCCAGTGCGCCGACATAGCTGGGTGCTAATTATGATTCCAACCGTAATCCAGGCTTTAGCGGCTGGATTAGAGCAATTAACGCATCGCCCAGCGAACAAATCATCAAAGGAGGTCTGAGCCTGGGCTGGGCTTGGCCAAGTCTTACAGTAGCGAATCACGGTTGGACCTTCCTTACAACTCTTCCATATGAAGTTAACAGCTGTACTGGAAAGAATAAAGTGTGTCCTGTTCACAAGCCACTGTGTGGCAGAACTCACTGGGCTCTAACAAGTTTGCTTGGTTCTTAATGTATTGAACAAATGCTGAAATTTTATAAATAAAATATATAATAAAAAAATATATAATTAAATAACTTAAAGATAATAATTCAACTGTATTCAACTGTCTGGAGGTCAATGTACTGTACTAAAACTTTTTAACATGTAAACAAAAAATGATTTCTTAAAGCAGATGTCACAACAGCTCTACAATAATCTAAAATATTAATGATGCTGATGATTTGTAGACAAACACAATGCATGAAGGAGAGAGATTTTTTTTTTTCGAAGCAAAAATACTATTGTATACCGAATGAGACCTCATGATATTTGCTGCACTTGTGACACAGCAACAAAAGGAGAAGCTGTTTACATCAAGTGGTTTTAATAATGTGTGCATATTTATCAGTCTGGAGGTATTTTTCACTTAACGGCACCCAGTGATGAGATTTCCTGAAAGCTTACCTACGTACATGAAGTTAATAAAATATTTGCATTTGAATTCCACTCACTGATCCTAATTTGAATCACAGAATAACTAAATGCATTATATTATGCATAATGGCTCCTCTTAAATGCAGCACTTTTCTTAGTAACATTAATGACAAAAACTGGGCCCATTCATTTGCTTAACCAATTCATTAACAATGGGACACCACCCGTTAAAAACATTCCAACTTTCTGCGAAATTATTTTTCAGCTTAAAAAAAAACACCTCTACAGAAAACAAAAAAAAAAAACAAAGGAAAAGGACAGAAAGTTTCCGTAAACAACACCCTAAATATTGGGTTTTGTGCCTTCTACAGTAGATTATCAACCAGAGCTAATAGCCTACATTGATTTTGCAAAATATCTTCACCTACGACGATGTGAGCACATGGGAGAGAGCTGTGCTTGGGGGTGCATTTCTTTTCTTCATTCGACTCGCTTTCTAATGAACCATGACCTGACTCTGAAGTAAGTCTCTGAATGAATAAGTCATGTGTAGCAGATATGGTTAATATTGGGGGTGGAGGTTAATACAGGAGTGTGGTCGATGCATACTGTTGCTTGTTTTGGGTCTGCATTCAAAGCTGACCCGAGGCTTACAGTACAGTGTGTGCTGTGCACATAAAACTACTCAGAGAGTGAGAAAGGAGGCAGCAAGTTACTCTTGTGAGTATCTTTATGCAATGGCAATTCTCTAAATCAATCAATCAATCAATCAATCTCAAAGGCAAAACAGCAGTGAGGGACTGAATGGCTGCCTTGTAAAAGCGTCCTTGTGTCCGTGCATGTCTGTGGAACAGGGGAGCCGAAGGGAGGTGAAAGGTGGTGTTGGCCCGGGCCGACTCCGAACGTCTTATTTATCTAGCCTTCGCGTCTGCTGTTCAAACAGTCTCCCTCTCCCAGGTCTCAAATATCCCCAGCAGAGGGGAATGGAGGGGGCCCAAACCGCAGGAGCACCAGAGAAGAGGCAGAGAGAGAGAAAAAGAGGAGGAAAAATCACCACACTCTTGTTCCCTTGTGCTTTGATTAGACTTGATAGCATAAGTGGGCACACTTAAAAGCATTCATCACAAGAAAAAAAAAAAAAAAAAACCCTACATCACCCCTCCCCCTTTTCCGGCCCCCTTTCCAACGACCTTCCAGTCACTGAACAATGACTGTGAAGGTAAAGCAAACAGCGCAAGTACAGGGGCGCCCAGCACCTAGCGAGAGGTCAGGCTTTTCAAAGAAAACACAGGGTCGTTCCCAGGCCCATAAAGCTGAGGAGAGGCAGCTTGGGTTACCGGCGCTCATCTGGTGCTGCCATTGAGCCCCGGCCGCTCTGACAGCTGCGGACGGCTCGGAGCCAGAGCCCAGCGGGGGCAGAATTCCTGGTGACACCACAGCCACCGCACTTGGTGGCAACGATGACGGTTTTGTTTTTCTTTCGAGTGACTTTTTTTTTTTTCCCTCTCTCTCTCTCGCTATGTTTTACGCTACTTGTGTTTCAGGGGTTTGGTTGGGGCCGGACGGAGTCTCCCCGTCATGGGCGTGCATTCCCCACATACCTCCTCACGAGGTTGCAGACAGGCACAGTTGTTGCTACTGTAGATCGCGGGTCACTTTTAGTTTGTTGAAAACCTTGTCTGTTCTCAGACCTGGTGTCTGATGTCACACCCTCCGGCACCCCTACTACCCCCCTCCACCTCCAAACACACACACACACACACACACACACACACACACACACACATTTCCACTCCCTCTCCTGATGCGAGCATGAGTGACCATTCTCTGACACCAACAGGTTCCCAAATACACACACACACACACACACACACACACACACCGTAACAATCCTGGCCATCATCCCCGTCTACCACTGCCAACACACACACACACACACACACACACACACTCCTGGCCATCCTCCCTGTCCACCTTCAATATAACACTCATTTCTCACCTTTGACTCCTCTCATCATGTCTTATTGCAGTTGGCCAGTGCTGCTCTGTGGCCATTATCACCTCTTTGCTCAGGTTAGATTACCTCTGGCACCTGCCCCGGCCCACAACAACTCCTCTCGTTCCCTCAGCCGCAAAGGCCTGCCCTGGAGCGCCACAATCCCATACTGGAGTGGACACATCCACACTGGCGCCTGTGATTTGCCTTGGTCCGCATGTGTTTACCATGTCATTTGATACAGTATACAATATGTGTGTCCTTTTTCTTGTGCTTTCCTATGTGAAGTATACTAGTTTAAAAGAACAATGTGTCGAACCAAATTTTATTCCTATTCTTCTTGTGATATCATTCACACAAAACGCCCTAACTATGAAATCTTTCGGAAAAGACATCTTATTAATTCCCCAACTGACAGACCCAAACATCAAAGCAGTTCATCTTCAAGGCAGCTTAGGACAGTTGGCACTCCATAAGAGGAAAAACAGCAGTCTCGCACACAGCCCGGAGATTAGAACGTGGCAGGGACACTCGTACAGTAGACTGTGCAAGCCTTTAATTGTCAGAAACTGTCAAAAGCAGGGGCCTCCTGGAGTATCAACATAAGATCATAATAATAATGAAATACAGTCGAGAGAAGTACTTCCACCCAGCTGAGGATCTCAAAATAGCACTAAATAACCACTGGAGTTCTCTCAGGAGTCGAGACAGAGAGAGAGCGAGAGACAGAGAGACAGAGAGAGAGAAAAAGAGAGAGAATGAGACAGACAGAGAGAGAGATTTCTATCCTATTAAGTGCACCTTCGTGGAAAGGCAATGGCGGAGAGAGATGACACAGGATGTGATTCCAAACACCAAGAGTCTGCTAGAAGGGGTCAGAGATGGTGTGGGTGGTGTGAGGGTCTGGTTGCTGCACAGGATGACGGCTAACGAATAATGAATATGGCGACACTGACTTCCTCAGATTTACACTCACATTCACATTCAGATATAGATTTAGAATCAGATTGACAGGAGATTGGGATTACAGAAGAGGGAGAGATGGAGATGGGGTGATGGAGAATGAGAGAAACAGGATGAGAAGAGAGGAGGAAAGAGAGAGAGAGAGAGAGAGATAGAGAGATAGAAACTGGGAGAAAGAAAGAAAAGAAATTGATTTACTGCACCGTTTTTGTTTATTTACATCACTGTTTACGTGTTCCATCTCTGAAGCCATCATTGTTATTTTCAAGCATCATTTAGTATGATTAAATGAGCTGACACCGAGACACAGAAAGAGACAGAAAAGGAAATAAAGAGGGAGGGGAGAGAGGGAAAGATAGCACATGGACTGAAAAAGATGGGGAACAAGGGAGAGGGGGAACAAGAGAAATGGGGGGGGGGGTGACAGACAGAGGTGTGGAGCTGGACAGAGAACCTTTGTTGAACACCTGCAATTTCTGAGCAACAACAACAACAACAGCAGCAGCAGCAGCAGCAGCAACAACAACACACCAGTGCCAAACAAATGCATGCAATTATTGGCCTGAGCAGAAACACTAGCTGTCAGTGGGCTGTAAGGGGGGGAGGGGGGGGGTGAACGCCATTGAAGCTGCTGATATTCTAAGCGCTGAGCCGACCTTTCTGTGGAGGCTGTAATTACGGAAATGAAGAGAGATGGAGCCGTGTAAAAGAAAGGCCACTGTCTGGGATTAAAATGCATGAACAGCTGCTGCTGTGTTGCGTGTTTGCATGTGCGTGCATGTGTGTGTGCGCGCGCGCGCGTGTGTGTGTGTGTGTGTGTGTGTGTGTGTGTGTGTGTGTGCGCGTGTGTGTGCGCGCTAGGCGGAAATGGACGGGCCAGACCAGGCTGAGATGAAACTCTCTTCTGTCAGCCAGGAAAACAACACCATCCCACACCCCACCCCACCCCACCCCACCCCCAACCCAACCCCACCCCAACACGCCAGTGTTCCTCACTAGCAGTAACAACAGCAGCAGCAGCGCCGCAAACAGAGCCTGCCCTGTAGCGCAGCACAAAGAACATGACGTGATGTCCAGTCACCAGTGGAACCGGGTCAAGTAGCTCCCATCCAAAGGACAGCGGATGAGACACAGCCTGCCTCAAACAAAGAAAGGCCATTTTTGTCTGTTTAACTAACAGTTACAGTTTAAACCACACAAGTTGGCATTAATACTGTAGAATAGCACAATACCGAAGTGGGTACTGAAAATGATTATGCAACAACACGCTTGTCATCATGGCAACTAGCTAATCCCCTTCTAATAGGCTTCTAATTACTCAATCCGATGCACTTTTGCATTTGATACTCATTTGCAATACCACTGTGCATCCATTTCACAGTCTGTTGACACAGTAGATTGTGAGCTACAGGCTACATCAAGGCGGTTTTGACATCTCGCATGAAAACCATCTCTGTTATGGATACGCGCAATATCAGGAAATGGAATCTTGACCATTGAACGCGAAGCCCGTTTTAGGGGCGAGAGGGATGAGCCATTATCCAAACACCTGTCATGGTTATCAAGCGGCTAGTTGTCAGCTGCTGGAGTTTCCAGCGACTGTAAATTAAGATTTAAATTCCTGCCGTGGCAAACGGGCGAGGCTCCTTTTATTACACCGAGGCAGGCAGAGGATCACAAGGCCTGACAGTGATAAGAAAGCAGCCATTGCCAACTTAATTGGTTTTGTGATGGTTTGGCACCTAGCGTTCACTCGCTCTCTCGCTCGCTCGCTAGCGCTCTCTCTCTCTCTCTCTCTCTCTCTCTCTCTCTCTCTCTCTCTCTCTCTCTCTCTCTCTCAAACAAACAAAAACACAAAGCTGTGTAACAGACACTGACACTTTAGGTGTTGTGCTTGCATGGTGATATACTACAAGTCAGATTCTGCCATTGGCACACTGCTTGATACATGAGGGGATATGATAGTACTGGCTCACCCCACCATTTTCATTCAAATTTGCAGATTTATAGCTATATTATTATAAGCTATATAGCATTTGCACAAAATTGCCTTCTCAAATCTCCCCTGAACTATTGACCTCTTTTGCTTTAATCTTGAGATGAGAGATGCTCAAAAAACTTCATGTCAAGTTAATACAATATTAGCGGGCAAACAGAGAAATCAATTGTTTAATAAGTCCTTTTCCTGAGGCGCCTATTAGTTCTATTGTACAGGTTTCTCTGTGCATCTTTGAGAGCTGCTGTATCAGAGGAAGGACGCGGCCAAGCGATCATCCTCTCACCCCCTTCATTAGCGCTATCTGGGAGCAATTACATTAGCATGCTGCACCCTCCCAGGCTTCCATACCAGCCGCAATATGCAGTAGCACAGCCACTGAGGGGCGAGAGAAGAACAATATGCAGCAGTTTCATAATATTTTCCCCTCAGTTCGCCTGTTTATGTCTGCCTTTACACATATTTCTTTTTTTTTGCTTAGAGAGAGATATCAAGGGAGGGTGGGAGGGATGGGGAGAGAGAGAGAGAGAGAGAGAGAGAGAGAGAGAGAGAGAGAGAGAGAGAGAGACAAGGTCCTCTTCAATCATGATGAAAAAGCCACCAAATCATCTACGATCCTCTCCTGCTCTGAATCTGACGTCTGCATATTTTTTTTTCCTTTTTTGTACGCCGCATTTGTCTTTGCTGTCAGCGTTCTGACAAGGTATCCTCAGTTCTCACTTTGTTCTCTCCTCTGCTAAACCAATAGAGAAGTGTAAAGAGGACACGGCAGCTACAGTGGGCTGTGTTTGCTAGCTTGGAGAGACTCCAAATGGCCGGGGGCTATGTTCTTTGGATTCTCCATTTCCATGATAAAACAGCAATAAATTGTTCTCGCCAGCTCTGTTTTTTTTTTTTTTTCCCTTTTTGTTCTTTTCTTAAATAAAATACACCGGGCCGAAAGAATGCTACAGAGCTGTTATCTTTCCCCAATTCAACTCATTATAAAATCTGCAGGACAACATCCAAGTCTCAGCAACACCTCCCCTCCCCTCCCCTCCCCTCCCTTCCTCTCCCCTCCCCTCCCTTCCTCTCAATCCTTGGTTGACATGTTGGTCTTTTGTCCAGCCCCCTCTCCCCGCTCTGAGCTCCTCCAGAGAAAACACACAGGTCTAGATGAAGGAGCAGAGTGATCTATAGTTTAGGTGCCCTCAGGAAGAGATAGGATGAAACCGGCAGGTAGAGATTCCCAGGTCACGGCGCGCATGAAGAATCACAGTTCAAGGAGGGAGCCCAAGCAGGTTGGCGTATCTTTCCGAGTACTCAAAGAAAGGCCCTGGGTGAAAAAAAAAAAAAAAAAGAACCGACAGACTGACTCACGAGGCCAGAATAACTATACACAGGCACTCCAAGAAAACATCCAGACTCCGCAAGCCAGTAGCTGTTTGAAAATGTGCAATTATGACCTTGAACGTCAAGGAAGCAGCCATCCAGCAAAAGATTACTAAATGATGCAGGCCGATGCATGTGTGAATAGGCGAAATTAGTCTCACAATCTCCCTCCCAGGTTTTCTCTCTCTCTCTCTCCCTCTCTCTCCCTCTCTCCCTCTCTCTCCCTTTATTCTTGAGGAGTGCCAGCCAAGAAAGCTAAATGCAAATTGCAGACATTCATTTTAAACATATGCTGCTATTTTCAAGTATTAAATAATGACAGTTATTTCAGCCATCCCCCCCCCCCCTCTACACTTGGTGGGGATGCTTTTTAAGATGCACGTGTCTGCTGCAGAGAGGCTATTGTCTGCATTTCAGAGCCAGTCGGCTCATCAGCTGCCCGTATGCAAACATAAAGCGATGGCCTGCAACATCCAGGCTGAGTAAATGACACAGAGGAATCCCATCAAGTGATTTATCTGACGGGCCCTGACAACTTCCCTGCAGACTTTCCAGCGAACGGGTATCAATTAATTCAGCTCGTGTCAGCGGGGTGGAGATTAAGCACCAGCAGCTGCCCACTGAAACAGCCTCTTCCTCCGCCACCACACACACACACACACACACACACACACACACACACACACACACACACACACACACACAAGCCCAGCTGTGAGGCACAAATCACCAGGCCAGTGATGACCGGCGCCGGCCAGCAAAGCAGCCTGTGACCAGGCAGACCACATCACACACACACATA
>JASCQY010000031.1:1811362-1822510 GCA_030264315.1 Sardinella tawilis
CACACACACACACACACACACACACACACACACACACACACACACACACACACACACACACACACACACACCACAGTCACGGAGGAATGAGAATATTGTGGCATGTGTGAGAAGCTCAGCATTAAATGGAAGTCTTGTGGGTAATGATAAGGCCTCTTTTATTAGGCACGGAAAAGTGGCACGAACAGAACTGCAGCTTACACAACCTCCATCGCCTGTGGATGAGAGCAGCAAGGCGAGGGGTGTGTGTATGTGTGTGTGTGTGTGTGTGTGTGTGTGTGTGTGTGCGTGCGTGGGGGGGGTGAGTGCTGTATTTGCCGCACATTAAAAATACATGCATTTCCCTCCTTCCTTTTTTTTTTTCCTCCAACACCCTTTTTGGCGAGAGCAAAGGCTAACGTGATTACTTTGCTCTTGTCTTTTGTGCCCTATTGCAAGGAGCACTCCCGGGGTACCTTCTCCCTCTATAATGGACCTAAGACAATTAACGGCAAAAAAACATCATGGCAGTCAGAGTAGCACTGTGCTGAGCAGAGCTGAACTGCACGCCTCTAATGCAGCACTTATTTACACGCTTAAGATGGAGACACACACACACACACATCCCGACAAACATCAACCATGTACAACATACAGTTGAAAGAAATCAACAAACAAACCAAAAAAATCAACAACAAAAAGAAGCAGTCCTTGCCACTGGTCTTCATAAGCACGTGGTGTTGAAGGCACTGTGATGCTCACTCAAAGGCCCTTTCTCCCCTTCAACCTGAGCATCAAGCTGCAAACAACAGATGCCCGTCCCCTGCCAGCCTTTCCATTGCAATTAGGAGATGACCTTCAAATCTACATTAATGAGCCTAGAATAGAAACTCGCCTTCATCTGCTTCACTTTTCATGCCTTGCTTTTATCTAACAAGGTCACCTTTTGCACACTTGTTCCCAAAGAAACACACACGCAGGCATGCACGCACACACACACACACACACACACACACAGATTCCTTTTCATAAATACACAAAAGCAGTTTGTCGCATCTGTTCCTCTGAAATGCCATACATGCGGAGATCTGTGCCAAGTTATTGTGTTGAAGAATACACCTCTATTCTCAATAGGCCAATTCTCATCTAAGCGGCTTGTGAAAAGTCTTCACGTTGGAATATGAAGACATCCGAGTAGGGGATGAATTAGCATAGCAAAGGGAAACGAGGCTAAAACGGAAGCAAATAAAACAGGATTTATTTAATAAAAGACAGCATGGGCCCTATGTTTTATTTTAATCACAAATTGGCGGGAACTTGCGGAGAGACACTTAGAGAGTGGTCCTGTGCGTGCAATCCATTTGCACTTTTCATATCAGGCGAGGGCGACAGAAAACAAGTTGCATAATTCATGCACTCAACAATATTCATGCCGTTTTGTTTTTTTTTTCCACTCCATCACAGTTTCACTTTGAAGGACGTTTGTGGAGGGAGTTTACCCGACTGACAGCATGAATAAGGAAGAGAAATTTAGAGAGAGAGTGAGGGAGGAAAGAGAGAGAGAGTAGAGAGGAGAGAGAGAGAGAGAGAGAGAGTAGAGAGGAGAGAAAGAGAGAGAGAGAGGGAGAGACGGGGGTCTAAAACAGCCCACTTTCCTCCAACCACTCAGCACTGCTTCCCCCATCAGCCTCTCAAGAAGCAGCCCTGGTGTCATCCAGTGTTTTTCTCTCTCCACCCTCATTAAGTCAGAGCAGAGACTCTAAAGAGCTGCGAGAGTCGGCCTTCTCCAGCATGCCCCGAACAACAAGCATGTTCTGGCACACAAGCAGGCAAAAGCCCTCGGTGCTCTGGAGCGGGTGACGGCTGATTAAAAAGAAAGTGATTGCAGACAGGTTGGCTTTATTGTTCGAGTAAAATGCATTAAAGCTTTTGCCATTCAGTATTACAAACTCAAACAGTCACAAAACACACACACACACGCACACACTTCCTTCCCAAACTTCCACACGAGTGCAGATACAGCACTGTGCTGTCGCCAATAAAATGTAAACGGGGAGTGTGAGAGGGCGCAGCGGAACCCTATTTCTCAGAGCTGCATAATTTCTGCCGCGATGTCCCATCTGCGGTCGCCATAGGAGCAGCTAATGGAAGCCGTGGAGGGGCGGCAGGCTGAGCCGCTGCATATATGCATCCCTGATGCACCGCCGTCCCCCTCCCGCACCGCACCGAACCGCACCGCACCAGAACGCTCCGCCATCCTACCCTCCACTCCCCTCCCCTCGACGGCTAATCCAGTCTATTCCCTGCTGGTGATCCGGGCTGCTCATATGGTAAAGGCAGCGTGCACGCATGCATCTGCGGAGCGGAGGCTTCACGGCCCAGCGCTCCAGCTAGTTACCCCGTGGGCCGGGCAGGGCAGGGCAGGCAGCACTTCTGCTGGATCCAATATAACACGCTTGAGATTCCGGCAGAAGAGGGACCCGGGACACCATTAAATTGGAGATCTGCGGCTGCCAGAGTGGGTTTTGCAGCAGAGAAAGTTTTTTTTTTTTTTTTTTTTGTGGGGGGAGGGGGAGGGGTGGGAGCCGGTGGGTGTAGGCTATTTGGTTATGGGAATGGAGCTTCATCACTGACACGGCAGGAACCGGAGAGAGGAAGTCGCTGCGTTCCCTAGTCCCACACCCTGGGCTATGAAGGCCATTTGAAAACTCGCCCCCTATTTGCAATAATGACATCAGGCCTCCATAGCCCGAGAAAGCGCCAGACGCTGAACAAATAATGGCATCCAATCATGCAAGAGCCACACTAAAGCCGCTACAAGACCCACAAACACAGCGATACGCCAACAATAAAAGTCACCCTGGGCGGGTTCTTCATCACAATACCTGCACATAAAACTCAGACCGCGGCCCGCATATTTGACACGTTTATCCCATTAACACAGCAGCCAGCGAGCTGGAGATGCTGGACGCCATGCGCGGGCAAAACTGGTTTCAGAAAGCACATCCACAGATGTTTTGATATGGTTAGGCCTGGTGAACACTCCCACAGCCATGCAGCCTCCCCCCCCCCCTTCCTTTCCTTCTATCTCCAGAGGGATGCAGCTGAAGATACACCGATGCAGTCGGCTGCCAAGAGGCACTGACATTGGCGTTTGGAAACCACTCATCTGTCTGTCTGCAGCAGGCCAGGCCAGGCCAGGCCAGGCCAACGGAGAGCTGACCAATAGCACGCTCCCTCTCCTGTCCGCCTGCCGTTAACTTCCATGGCGAGGCCGTCACGCTTCCATTATACGCTCGTTTTTTTGTTTTTTTTTGCACCCCTCGCGCTCCCGTACCCTCACCCCCAATCGGATTTCATTTCCAGAGCACTGACCATATAATTAATACAAGCCTAGAACAATGCCTCCCCCGCCTACCTGTGCCAGTTCACATCCAAAGAGCACTTTTTTCATCTGGAATTGCGTGAGGTCACGGTGTTGTAGCTTCTACATTTTTACATTTGTACAGATGGGGGGGGGGGGGGGGGTGCTTGTGCAAAAGCAATTGGCTACAGACAGGACACAGTTCAAGTCCTATACACTTTATTAGTATTGATAGGCACAGATTCTACAATTGAGTTCAGAGTGTGAAATAGATGGGAGCGATGGAGTGTGTGTGTGTGTGTGTGTGCGCGTGCGTGTGTGTGTGTGTGTATGTGTGCGTGTGTGTGGGATCAGCGGAATAATGAGCTCTTCATGAAGACTAAATGCAGAACACGCAGGCGAGATCTTTCCCACCCCCACCCCCTTCCAGCGCTCAGTAAAAAAAAAACGTGGCCCAGAATGCACCATGATTACAGTCGTTGGCGTCTTCAGGTTCACTGGGGCTCTGGCCCGGGCCAAGTCCTACAATTCCTTTCACATACCAAATGCTCGGTGACGAGCCGTGGACGGCAGCCCAACCGCTTCGCCCCGATGTGACAGCAACCCCACTGAGTGCCATGCCAAACACCTCTGGTAGTACACAATGCTGTGGGCCTGTTTGGCTGGCTGGCAGGCTGGCAGGCAAGCAGATAGGCAGGCAGGCTTCTCTCCTCAGCTATCATGGAGCTGGCTGTTGTAGAGGACACATCAAGGCCTGAGAAAAAAAGAGGCCTATTGGATAGTCCTACTGCTCGGACACGATGTAGAAAGGAAGCTGGAGGGGGTCCTGGGGAGGGGGGTAGGGTGACTCACAGTCGTTTTGTGGCTGTCAACCCAGGCAGGGTGACAAATAATCATGCAAGCGTGACGCACACGATGTGGCCCATAAAGAACGCCTATTGTACCCATTTTTGATCCATCTTCAAGGCAACGTGCTTTGAAATAAGCTTGCTTGTTGTTCTGAGAATTTTCTTTGCTTAGAATGGAACAGAAGGACACTTTTCCATCTCCAAGTCAACTGTGCAAATCAAGCATTCTGACACCATAAAGCCCACACAACTACATCATACAGGGACAAGCCAAATGATGGTAAAAAGAGGTGAAATCTTTAACCAATCTTTTAGTGAATAGCCACATTTAAATTGTTGTTTTTCTTCCCTAATTAATCCATAAAAAGGTCCTTACATACTACCACAGATGTCTATAGATGTCTGGATTGCACTGATTCAGGTCTTCACACAGGCTGGGACCCTCTTAAACACTGGCGATGACTTAAAGGAGTTATCCAGAGTGAATCAAACCTAATGCTGTTGTTCTGATACCTATCGACAGCACTCGGCAGCCTCAGACCACAGGGCTTCGGTTTGATTCACTCCGGATAACTCCTTTAATCTCAATACCCTCCCTAACCCTAACCCTAAACCCTGACTGATTCATGTTAGGTCAATTCATGCCAGGTAAGTTGATTCATGCCAGGTAAGTCTTAAAGGGTTCAGGGTCAGGGTTTTTCCAACCTTGGGGTCCCCTAGAATTCAAAGGAGGTCCACTGAAATTAATAAAATAATTAACATCACACCACATACAATTATAAACTGTATTCTTTCATGTTATAAATATTGAACAGAAAACCAAAATGGAATTATTTCTTTGCCCGCTTGGCACCGTAAACACAGAGAACTATAAAAACAGACACCAAAGAGAAAATATGATGAAAATGTCCTTCAACATGGCTAGCATCACTGAAAGAAAAGCTGAAATGTCTGCTTTGTGGTAATGTCCTGTTTGCCAAGAGTATGAAACCCAACAAAAACAAATGTCTATGGGGTCAGCAGAAATTTGTGATGTCAAAATGGGGTCACAGGCCAAAAAGGTTGGGAACCGCTGGGTCCAGTACTTATGGCTTTGGGAAGGAGAGGGGGTGCACTGGAATTCAACCATCATTTTCTGGCCAATTAGGCTATAAAGCCATACAACCCCCATACCATTATAACAAGAACAACAGCCACCTCTTGTTAGTGTGGGCAGACATAATTACAGTGATCACTGCAGCCTAACATTTATCAATACAGCTTAAGACTAGAATAGAGCTGGCGTGAATAGAAAACAGCTGGACATTGTCAACTGCAACAGCTAATGCACAGTTTCTTAGATGTAGTAATGTATGTTTATATTTGCAGATAATTAGAACTAACTCCTAGCAACTTCAGATGAAAGTGTTTGACAACAATATATGAGCTGAACCAGATGAATGGGATCAATACAACATGATGATGCATTACCAATTTGTGATGTCTGATGTTTGTTCTTTGCCTATTCTTCTGACAATAGAAAACTTACAATACCAATGAATTGTGAGTAACATAATGTTAGTGTAGTTAATGTTCTCTCCAGCTGTCTGTGCCCATTCTCACAGAGCAGATTTCGAAAGATTCCCATCTCCTCTGAAATACATTTTCTGGACGTCAGAGAGGCCAAGCCTGGCAGTGCAGCCGAGTGTCTGGAAGGGGGGAGCTGAGAGAGAGAGGGAGAGAGAGAGAGAGACAGAGAGAGAGACAGAGAGAGAGAGAGAGAGAGAGAGAGAGAGAGAGAGAGAGAGAGGGGCTGCAGCCTGAGAGACGCCAGGCAAGAAGGAGCCTGAAGAGGCCCAAGTGAAAGGCTATCAGGCGGAGCATTAACAAGCACATTTACATCCAGCATTTGAATTTCAAACGCCCGCAAATGGATGCTCCACAACAGAAGACACTCAGCTCTGCTCGCGCTCCCACTGAAGTCTTTGCTGTGCAGAGCGGCACATGGAGAGCGGGCGAGCGAGCGAGCGAGCGTGCGGGAGAGAGAGAGAGTGAGTGCTGGTGACTTCTGATGATGTGTGTTTTGACAATCGCCTGCTCGGCTTTCCGAGGCAAACCTGGCCGGGGGAATGAAGCGTGCGACGCGACTCAGAAGGCGATAAGGTGAGCATCTTTATTTCATCCCGACAGTAACGTTGGGCGACACCTGAAGAAGAATACAAAAATATTCATGTTCGTCGTTTTTCACCAGCCAGCGCTCTTCCTGTTTGCAGCTCTGCGAGAGTCACTGGAGCCTGTCAGTGGAGTGACTGCAACAGACCGCTGTGGAGATGTTTACCATCTGTGTTCTCAGGGCTTTTCATGACAGGAATCCATTATTGCAACTGTTTACATCTTTTTGCGCTGCTCTGCTCCCTGTTGTTGAGAACCTTTTCAGGGCAAAATCTATTGTTATCCTACTTTAAAGCTCTGTGTATGTGTTGCCTGTGTGTGTGTGTGTGTGTGTGTGTGTGTGTGTGTGTCTGTGTTTGAGGGGGTGGGTGGGGGTTTGGCAAAGGTGTGATCTGCTTTTTGCAGAAATCTCGTTTGCTCTCAGCAACTCGAGACAAACTTTCGTTCAATTCTTTCACTCTCACCACACATACACACACACACACACACACAAGACACTTCAGTGCATAGTCAAGCAAATAAAGAAATAAATGTACCCTCTCTCTTCAAAATAACTCCTTTGCAAAAGCCTGGCAGAGCAATGGATAATTGGCTAAGTGGCCTTTTGTTTCTGTAAACCACACGCACACACACACAGACACACACACACAGACACACACCACAGATGTGCATGCCAGCCGATTGCCCCCAACACACTGACACATTGATTCCGCTCGAGAACATTGCTTGTGGTGACGACGAGAAAAGAGTGGAGCTGAGAGATCAGGTAATAATGACGCCCGACAGCAAGCTCCCAAATACAAGACTCCCTGCTGCTCCAACCCACCCGTGAGAAACCACACAGCACACCTCGTCTCGTTCAACCATTCCTGGAGAATCTCTCTCTCTCACACACACACACACACACACACACACACAAACGCACACACACACACAGACACACGCACAGACACACACAGCAAGCACCTTGGGTACAATGGCTGCTGTTCAGTGACACTTCTCCACCTGGGCTTTAAATAACATGTCGCTGCAGACAGTGTGTCGTCGCTCGTTACCACCTTTCATACCTAGCTACCAAACCCAGTGGCTGAGGGGGGAGGCTGGGTGATACTGGCAAAGGTTAGACCTCCTGTGCAAAGATCTCAGGGCTCGTAAAAGGAGAGGAGGGGAAACAAGTCAAACAGAGGCTTCTAGAGTAGGAGCACATTGTTTAGGACAGGACTCTTATCTGGCTCTTATCTGTGTGATGTCGCGTGACCTTTCGGTACAAACACAGCGCCGTTAACTTGCCACCATCTCTTGAGTTTCTCGTGAGGCGATTCAAGGCATTACTTTACACAGTTTTAAAAGCACGGTGACTTTCAGGCCAAGGGTTTGGGCTCTGTGCGCTTGTAGGTTCTTTCTCTTCGGGATTCAATTGCCCTTGCTGCTGCTTGACTTTGGGATTGGGGGGGGGCAAACTTGCTTTTCATGCATCCGTTCCCCTGTTAAATGGACGTATAAATCATGGGCACTTGGATTGACACTGGCATGAATAACCAAACATTCTCACCCCAGTTCCCCCATGCTCCATGATTAGAGGCTTCCTGGAGCGAAAGAAAGAGAAAGAGAAAAAAGGAGGAGAGAAGAGGGATCGAAACAGAGGGAGGGAGAGGGAGAGAAAAAAAAATCCCCAATGATTCCCCCCAGTGATTGGGCACGGGTGTTTCGACAAATAAATAACACTTTCCCGCTATTCTCGCACCTCTGACAAAACGCTAATTGAGACATCTGGTACAAGAGAAAGGAGTGACAAGACGACCGGTCCATGAGAAAGTGCGAGAGAGAGAAAGAGAGAAAGGGAGAGAGGGAGAGAGAGGGGTTTGCTTAGCACAGCAGAAAAGCAGGCAGGCAGCCATTTCGGCAAACACTCTCAGGCACTGACTAGCAACACGATTGAAGGCAAGGCCGAAGTAGTAACATAGTGTACCCCTTTTCAAACCCCTTACTGGGCTACTTCCCTTCTCACAAGCCTACGAGTGAACAGAGACACTGGTATCTCACCACTGCAGAGACTGCTGTACCACAGCATCTGCCTCAACACAGTCTCTTACCACTGCCCAGCACAAGGTGGTTAGAGTCAAAACAAGTGGGTTTGACTGTCATTCCAACCATACACACTGTATAGAGAGACAAAACAATGTTTAGGATCAAGTGGTGTTACATATAAGATATCTATATATTTAAAAAAAGACGTTTGGGACAAGCTACATTAGTGCACACTTAGGCTACAATTAGCAGCGCACAGGTATTGTATTACAGCTAACACACTGACTACAGTATTCAGTAGAAGGGGAGTTCTTCATCTCATCCAGTCACCATAATATTCATATCCGAAATAACTACTGTTAAGCCCGAAGCTGATTGATTTCTCATGTGAAAGTGAGGCTTCCTTCTTTATTTTGCTAAAATTAAAAAAATAAAAAAAAAAGAACAATCCGATCAGGGAGCAAAACATAGCCGTTAGCGACCACATAAGGGCTTTGAAAGGCAATTTCCGCTCAGGTGTACAAACGTGCTGCTGCAACCTTCCATTTCAAGGGCAGATGATTTGAAATGCATTGGGTGTCAGACTACACTTGCATATCCTTTAGGAGGAATTTAACTGGGCAGGTCATTCTAGTCACAAACCAATCACAGAAAATGGGAGAGGGCACAGTATCCCCGAGCTACTCACGCCTTGTTTGTTGTTGTGGTGTTTAAAAAACATCCCCCCCCCCATTGATGCAGAGAAATAGGAGACAGCGGTGTCAAGTCAAGGGAAGACTTTTATTTATTTATTTATTTTTAAATAGAGCCTTGCGAAGACGTGCACACACACACACACACACACACACACACACACACACACACAAATACCCACCCACTTTCAGCACATCCATTTAAATGAGGATATTTCAGAGATAAGGAGAAAAGGTTCTCGGGATTTTCCAATCACCTCTTGCACCTGTGTCTTGGTCCGTCTCCAAGGTGACCCTCGTGCACTGGGCCCTCACCTGACTCAAGTCGTTTCACGACGCCTTCGACGCAAGGCCAGAGAGCTGGCAGAGGACGAGTCGAGGAACGGCAGAAGGCGAGAGCAACAGATGGGCGAAATGCATATGTGATTAAAGCTCAATTCAATTAAGCCAGCGAGATGGATGGAGCTTTTGAGCGGAGACGGCACTGCTCACAGGTAGACCAATAGGCGCTTACTTGCTTGTCTGCTTGTCATGGCTGTTTGTTTTTTTTTTTATGTTGGTTTATTGTTTTTCTCTTTTTCCCTTGACTGAGACGGACACGTCGTGCATAGTCACCATCTGCTGCAGAGTTGGCCCACTGGGTGCCAATTCTGGATGTTTTGAGTCACTTTGGTGCCTTGAACCGAGTTAAACCCACCAGCTGGACGGTGCCACGCACCACAGCTTCTAGTGCCATCGAAACAGCAATAAAGCAACCAATTCGCCACCAACCTATGAATCTGTGATGGGAGATAACAGCCTCGCACCACACTGGGGCTGGATTCATGTTGAAATATAAACATGGCTAACCCCTCGCTCATCAAATATTCAACATTCAATTTGAAAAGCCACGGTGAAAAGCTCGAGACGCGATACAATCGGAGCCCTGTTGCTAAATTGGGATTTGGCGTCAGATTAACTTCGCTAATGTATGTCTCCCCAAGTAGACTGGAAGAATGTGACAGTGTCAGGATTATTAGGGGAACTTCAAAAGGAGAGGGGGGCCTCAGCGATCATTAATGGAAGTTCTAATTACAGCGAAGCTACCAGTGCTCTCTCTCACGGCGTTCATCATTTATGAAGCAGGACTGCAGTTAAAACTGGCAAAAGCACTTAATTGGCTTATCTCAAATGAATACCACCAGCCCAATGCACTTGTGTGAGATGGAGCCAGACACTGTGACACAGAGAGATAAAGATTCAAGTCTTACTCAAGTCTCTCTCTCTCTCTCTCTCTTTCTCTCTCTCCTGGCCTCAGAGAATCTTATTCACACACTCATGATGAGCATATGCACACGGCATGACATGCCAAACTCAGCCCTTTCTAGTGCGCAGCACATGTTCCCTTGAATTCTCTCACTCGTGTTTTCGAATTCACACATTGGAAATGGACAAGCAAGGGCAACAATATTTGATAGACACACAAATAGACATTCCACGCTAACACCCACATGAACACACACATGATACACACACACAGACACACACACACAGAGCCAGACATGATCCCTGCACGCACACAGTTTGACACCAGCAAGAAACGGAAGCCGTGTTTGGAGACGCAAGACTGACTCAGAGGCCCTGCCCCTCGTTCTTATCCGGCAGTATTTTTCAAACAGAGTCTCTCCAGGGTCCCTAAACATACATACACTCCCAATATACACAATTGAGCTGAACAGCAAACATCAAACACAGCTTATGTCCCACATCTGATGACGGGGGTCAGTGGGGTCACACCCACACTGTTGCAGTTCATTTAGTGTTAGTGATGGAGCCGCAGCACACTCTCACTCTCTCTCTCTCTCCCTCTCTCTCTCCCTTTTCCCCCTTTCTCCATGTTCTGTAAACACAACCCCTGTGCCCTTCAAATCTCCCACATCCAAACACCTCCCAGGTCTACAAGCTTGTTGCGTGGCATCCATATTTATCCCATACAACACAAGACAACACAATACCACAGGCCAAATGCCAGCAGCGAGAGCCTGGCAGAATACGTAAGGCGTGTGTGCAAGAAGCCCAGTCAAACAGAGACCCTAGGTCTAGTTAA
>JASCQY010000031.1:1825122-1835516 GCA_030264315.1 Sardinella tawilis
GGGGGGGGTGAAGAGGGAGGGAGGGAGAGAGAGAAAGAGAGAGAGAGAGAGGGAGGAAGAGAGAGAGGGAGAGAGAGAGAGAGAGAGACGAGGAGGCTTGGAGAAGGAAAGAGGAGGATGAAGAGCTGGCAAACACAGAGAGGAGTGTGGACTCCCTGGCCTTCCCTGGCAGACACAGCCTCTTCCTCCCCGAGGTGATAAACATCTCCCTCTGTACACAGACGCCCGCACGACAGGAAGCAGCACAGAAAACACAAACACACACACACACACACACACACAGGCTCTCTCTCTCTCTCTCTCTCTCTCTCTCTCTCACACACACAAACACACACACACACACACAACATACACACAGAGATTTATAGATCAACACGCTAGAGTTTCACAAGCTTCCCTGATTTGTGTTTTTTTTTTTTTTTAAACAGAGCCGGTGAAAGACTAGGGAGCCTAAGCTGGACTGCACAGCTTTCCTCCTGCACAACACACACACACACACACACACACACACGTAGGATCCTATGCTGAGTCAGAGTCGACGCTAGCTCACACTACACCACCACATGACTGTGTCTGGTGTGTTCATGTGTGTGTATGTGTGTGTGTGTGTGTGTGTGTGTGTGTGTGTGTGTGTGTGTGTGTTACCCAAAACCCCAAAGCAGGGAAGCAAGACGAGGTGCAGAAATAAAACAATGACAATTAAGATGATGAATGCTACCCAAACGAACAATAGACAGAATAACAAAATTAACATGCTAAATTCTACCCAAATGATCAAATATGTGCGTCAAACGATATTTATACCGTGCAACCGTGTGAGATGTTAAGATAAACAGGATGTGTGTGCGTGTCTATGTGTGTGTGTGTGTGTGTGGTTGGGGGGGGGTGAATGAATGTGGGTGAGGTTTGCATTCAGACGAGTCACATCCTGATTAAAACATTCTCAAACACTCCCATACTCCGAGACAATTTACTGCCAATTAGCAAGAAAGATTAATCCCCTACAAACACACACACACACACACACACACACACACACAGAATGCTAGCTGACTAAACAAAACAGAAAAAAAGAGTGTCATTGACTAAAGTTACACGTTTAATTGAACAAAGCGCCTTCCACAGATGAGGCAAACGAAGAGGGAGGTATGATCGCTTTGACAAACAAAAGAGGGTTCTTTTTAATTAATGACAGAGGAGGCGAAGGTGACTTGACTTCCTCTTTGAAACTGCATTGCAGTCGAGATGGCTTGTCTTCTGTTATTCAGCATTTTGAAAAATCTCATTTCAGGGATAAATTAATTACTTCTCTACCACACACACACACACACACACACACACACACACACACACACACACACACACACACAGAAAGATCTAAAAAGGAATCAAACCAGACAAAACTGGGACACCCTGGCAGGTGTACACGCTCAGAAACATACGCAGAAACAAAAGCACAATCACTCACATATCCTCAGTGTCGTTTCCTTTACCAGGTAAACCAGGGGAAAAAAGAAAAGAAAAAAAGAAAAAGAAATAATAAAAGATGGAAATAAAAGTGTTGTATTTCTGGCCTAGTTCTCTCTCCTGATAGTGCTATAGGCTGCCGAGGCACACGGTCCTGACATTCCCATTTCAAGGCAGCCTCTCGCTCCGGCGCTCCGGAGTGGAGGAGGGCGGCAGATAAATCACATTTCCCATCACAAACCCGCGAGAGTGGGGAAAATGGACAAGAAAGCAAAGTCCTTTCATCTTTGCAACACTGGCAGCGACGAGTCTGCAAAATTACATCGCCGACTCTGTAGCCCCGAAATGGAACAGTGATTGTTTTTTTTTGTTGTCGTTTTTTTTTGTTTTTTTTTCTGCCATTTTAGCCATGTTCTATCCAAAGCAAACAAGTACGAGATGCTGGCAGACATTATTGCAGCCAGTTGCAGCAACTGAAGCCAATTACCTCCATAGTCTTTGGTCAAAGCCAGAGTAGAAGGCCTAAAGAGAGGCCCTGTAGACATGGACTGTTAGAGCAGCCGGCGGACGACAGGAGCGACTGTAAGTGCTGCTGGCCATGGGGTCTTACTGGGAGAGCCGTGGCTTCTGCTACTCTGGATAGGAGGGAGGCAGGGGGGTGAGGGGGGCGGGGGGGTGCTTTTGCTGTCAATTTGGCCCAAAACATAAGAACTCTGTGCGAAATGGAGGAAGACTGACGCCCAAATGAATCCCAAGTTGATTGCTCGAGTCTGAGTCTGACTGGGCCAGTTTGAGATGATTGGGGGCTGATTAAGATGCCTGGCGTCTATAAGAGCAGTGCTACGGCGCGGATGAGCAACGCTAGTTGGGAGATCAGGACGAAGGAGCACAGCTTGCAGTCTTAGCCATGCTTTCACACGTTTATAAATATCAGCCCCACTGTATTGTATCTCCAGGAACCACGGCCAAACTCGCCCTTAAACAGAGACGGGCAGCGCTTGCTGGGAGTGTACAAACGCTCGAAAAAATAGGATCAAATATGCAGTTTCCGCTCTCTAAACAAGGCGATGACTGTGCACCACCTACACGCGTTGCTTTTTGCTCTCTCTGCCAGTCCCTGATGACTCGAGTTACGTAAGACAAACGGATTTTCACACTCCTCATCTACAACAGTGGTCCCACACAACGGCAGAAGTTAGTTATCAGCAGCAAAGCTCATTTCAAATACAGGGAGGCCATAATTGCTTGTGTGTGTGTGTGTGTGTGTGTGTGGGTGTGGGTATGTGTGTGTTTAACATACCCACAAATTATATTGCAAAGGCTATTACAACATGAATTAATAATACAAATTTAAAACACAATGGACAAAGCTGGTATTGGTAGTGCCTTTCTAATATGGCCTCTCAAGTTCTCAATCTGCCCTATTTGCAATATTGTGAACTAGAGCACGTAGACTGTTTTATACTGTGGCAGCTAGTATGTTAAAACGAGGCCTATATAACAGCTAATGTGTTAAAACGAGGCCTGATGCCCTGGATAGCCTCAAGGTTCATCCTTTAAATGACAAGAATCACTTTCAAAAGGACATTTCAAATATTTCAAAATTAGGCTTAATTCCCCTGCGAGATAAGATCAGCTCTGAACCGCCTCACCCCACTAACACACACGCACACGCACACACACACACCATTTGCAATCTTATTTTACGAGCCAAGCGTGTTGATCACTAATGAACCTGGACCCCATTGGCGCGCAATGAGCGAGGCTGGTGAATACTTCAGTGAAGTGCCGGCAAAATGGCTGCCGCCTGGTCTTGAGAATGGTTTAATCTGACACAGAACAGCCGAGTGCAGAGGGACATCTCACTTGGCCGAAGCCCTAATGGCCCAAAGAGAACATCTATGTATGTGTGTGTTCCACTGGAAGCTCATTTCCATTTCGCTTTAGAGCTTTTGGAAAGACACGCCTCAGCTGCTTTTAGCGGAGAAAATGGTGTCATAAAGGCGTTGCCCGCTCTCTACACACACACGCACAGACACACACACACTCACACACACACAGACACACACACACACAAAGACACACATACACCATCCTCTTTAATTCATTTACTTCTTTTTTTTCCTCCTATTTGCAGCCATGTGTGAGAAGCGTGAAGTTGAGTGTGAATTCGCTGTGTTGAATAGACCATTCACAGCCCAATTTTCCCTCCTGCAAACAAGCCTCTCAGCTCTCAGCTCAGATCTCGCACAGAGAATTCTTTAGCATGACAGGCAAGACAAAGACTTTCTAAACAGCCAAGCAATTAGTTTTCATTAACTCGACGCAAGCCAAACAGGCACATTAAATAATTAGCCCGCTCTAATTAAAATAGCCAGGTAAGATGGAGAAGTTTCTTTGCCACACAAGGCTCTCTCAACAAGTGCTGCAAGTTCCCGGAAATCAACCACCATCCCACATAGAAATTCCCCTGTGATTCCATCCACAGACAAATGAGACACTTTGTAAAGTGAACTCGATCCAAGTTTGTGAGCGCTTTTGAGCGTTACTCAAAAAAAAAAAAAAAAAAAAAGCCTGTCAATCTGACAGTTGCACAGTTTTGACGAGGGGCTTTGAACAGAGCGAGTTTTATTTCAAGATCTGCAACACAGCCAAATGTAACATTAATTACCAGCTCATTAGAGCTTGCTGATTTGTGCGAGCCTGTAACTGGCAAGGATGTCGCCACAAAAACACAAACAGGACTTCAAGGATACGGCAGATTGGAAACACGGGCGCATGGGAGTTGCGGATCCCCTGTCAGGATCAGAAATAGGCCTGCTCTGTGCAGCTCGGGCCGATCTCTCCTCCGTGTCAGAGGGAAGGAGACGCCGAGAACTCCGGCACAACTAAGGCATCAAAGGCATCCCGCCTCATCCCCGTCTGCCCGTCGTTTTTGGATCCCACCCTCATGCTTTCATCACATTCGTCTTCGGCAACTCTTAACTGCCCTACAAGGCAAAATGACCAGAATTGTAAAATGTTTTGCAATGCAATACACTTTTTTTAAAATACATTTTGGGTAACACTTTATTTTAAGGGATCCCTGTTACAGTGTATAAACTAATTGGGTACAGTGGTATAGCTGGTGTAACATGCAATGCTGTATGTACTAGCAAAGACACTTCATATTGCTTTGTAATTATGGTATGTAGGTACACAGAAATACACAAAATACAACACTAGTACATGATATTACATATTACACCAGTTCTACCACTGTACCTAATTAACTATATCAATGTAACAAGGACCCCTTAAAATAAAGTGTTAGTGTAGCACATTTTGAAAAGATTATAAACTCTTCCCTCTCAAAAGGAGCAGGTGCTGGGAGTAGGTAGCAGTCCTCTAGTTTAAAGTCTGGCCAGAACACAGGGGTGAGAGGCGCACAGGGTGCCGTGGCGTGCCAACTCAGCCGAGGCAGGCAGAGCTGCAGAGTCAACAGATGAAATGATCCATGGCTCAGCTCAAAAAGACCAGGGCTTAGGAGATCACGCCAGGTGGAATCTCCCGCCATCGCATCAACCTGATCCCTCCGATACAGACGCCGCTCTGAAACTACTAGACACTGCTGGCTTCAATTCCTCAAAGAGCTTCGCCAGTGAAACTGTCAGAACCACTGGCTTCAAAAACAAGAAGACGAAGAAGAGAGGGGGGGGTGGACGTGTCAGCCGACAAGCCTAATCCAGCTCACGTGGGAATTCACACCAACTTCCCCGCTATCAGTTCCTTATCCATCACCCTGACAAAAAGTCTCTGTCCGTGAGCACTGGGGCAAAAATACCCAATGGCCTTATATGGAAGTGCAGTGCTCAGGCCTGCCCTGTGATGCTAGTGTGACAGACATGGTCCTGCAGGGACTGTTGGGACAAAACACCTTTTTTTCACGTTTAGGTGCTTTCAATTCAATTGTTTCCCTACAATTAGAAATGTTCCCAGCATTTCATATGAGCGTGAGTCGAGCAAACAGGAAACAGTGAGGTGCCCTTACAGAACATAAGGTGCTCAAAGTTAAAAATACTTCAACTTTTGAGGTTGCTGCCTGTCTTACCCAAGCTATGTAGCTAACTATCACATATCATAGCAACAGCATGCACTCAAACGGCTTCCAACTGGCATCTTTGTTAAACTCCCTTCGAGAGAATATTAATGGGCGAGAGATAAAAGACAATGTCACTGTAAACACTGCCTTGCTGTGTGCATAATAAGGACAGCGGTTTGGCACAGGAGAGGGTTTAGCCTAGCCGGCGATTAGCATTCAGCAGACATCCAGAGGAGCTGCGTGCGCAGTCCTATGGTGTGATTAGGCTACAGTCAGGTTGATTGACCCGAGGGGGCAAGTTTTATTTTGGCTGTCAGTCCGCTAAACAAACAGAAAGCCTGGCCTAATGTACTCATCAAATGCGAAAGAGCCGAAAAAAGGTGCGAGGCGGCCGTTTGGCGGACCCATCTTTCGAGCTAAGCAAAGATCTGAGAAATTTACCCTGTCAATCATTCATTTGATAGCAGCGGAGGGCATGCAAGATAGGCAGAATACAAAATACATCTATTTTTAATACTAAATCTCTCGCAGGAAGTGTGTGCGTGAGAGGATGGGCGACAGCGAGAGAGAAAGACAGAGAGAGAGAGAGAGAGAGACAGAAAGAGAGAGAGAGAGAGAGATGGGGAGAAAGAGTGTGAGGTAGGGAGAGGGATAAGAAGTGGGAAAAGGAGAAAAAGAGAGGGCAAGCGACACAGAAATAGAAAGTGACAGTGAGAATATTCTAGATGGCTGGGCTGCTACATGTACTAACTTTAAACGCTGCCTGGCTCCCCTCCTCTGGAAAAAAAGAGAGAGAGAGAGAGCCCTCAGCCTGGGCCTTTTGAGATGGAGATTAGAGCTCATTCATATAGGTGGAGGCATTAGGATGTCTCGGCTCACTTTGCCATGGAGGCAAAGCCTTCAGGATTCAGGAAGCGCTGGGCCATCGGCCTTAAAGCGAGCAGCCATGGCCTGCTTGGTTCACGGCTGGTGGGGAAAAGGGATGAAGCTTAGCTAATGATCACACACACACACACACACACACACACACACACACACACAGAGCTGGGTGCTCCACAGGCACAGGCAATAGAGGCCCAGCTGGCTCCCCAGTTTGCCGACCAGCCCAGGGAAAAAGAGGGGGGGGATTAAGGCTGGGATCAGGGAGAGCTGAACTCACTGGTGGAGGAAAAAGAAGTAAAATAGTGGCCACTGATGTTTCTTAATCCCCAGCCTTTGTCCTCTGAGACAATGGGCTTTAGCCAGTTGATTCCCTTAGCCAGGGTTATTATCACAACTGGTCACTAACGCATGGTCGCAGCTCCAGAACCCGCCATTTGAGTAATTGGTGGATCAACATAAATCAAGATGCAAACAATGGATGTGGTTCTCAGACTCCCTCCGCAAGAGAGAGAGAGTGAGTGAGCGAGAGAGAGAGAGTGAGCGAGAGAGAGAGAGAGAGGGTGGGGGGAGTAAATGAAGCTAATGTTGAAAGTGGAAACCATGTCTGAAGTTGCTGGAGTCGGAGTCGGAGGCGCTGGCTCGGTTCGCACGCAGTCAGCGGAGTTGTGAAGCGTACAGCGCAAAGCGGAACTGAATCAGCGCGACCTCTGGCTTCCTGGGGGCTGTGAGCGAGGCAAGACGAGGGCCCCACTCCCCCGACGTGTTCAAATGGGGAACGACTGCTTCAACGCTTTCAGGCTCTCTGCACTGCGCCCGAATCTCTCTCTCTTTCTCTCTCTCTCTCTCACACACACACACACACACAAAGTCTTCAATGACCTTTGACCCCCCTGACACCGCAGTGAGGATCAAACCTGGGCAGAGCTTCCACACTGGAAGCCAATTAGAGCGGTTCTCATTATCCTCCCATTACCTCGCCATTTCATCACACCAGGCCGCCCACAGCAGGCTGAGCAGCTCCGCTCCCCTCCGCAATGTCAAAAGTCGACAGATAAAGACGGGCAATTTTGAAATCTAGCGCTGAGCCGCACGATAAAGTTTTTCCATATGTTTCACACTGACAGAAAATGAGGCTTTTCGAAATGGTGACATCTCGGAGAGTGCAAAAAGAGTGGGCTACACCATCCAAGACGGGCCATAAAAAAAAAGGAATCTTGAAATCTTGTTAGGGCTGAAAGAAGGAGGCTAGACTCGCCTTGAATTACATCCTGGCTCAGAGAACCAAAAGGAATCAGCACTGAAACTAAAGCAGATTGCTAGCTGACTGACATTCCTGATGGGATTTACCATGTAGAAATAACATGTTAAAGAAATACAGTCTACTCTTCTTTTCATGGTGTGTTTGTGTGTGTGTGTGTGTGTGTGTGTGTGTGTGTGTGTGGGTGTGTGTGAGCATGAGGGAGTATGTCAATGCATGTGCTATGCATAACTTGAGACCTTAAACAAAGCGGAAGTGGAGACGATTGCATCTTTCAGCAGAGGGCTTTTGAAGTGCCCCCAACAAAACAAAACAATGACGCTTTGTGTCACAACTGTCAAAGAAACACAAAAGCTCCAAAAATGGCGACTGGAGGCTTTTCAAAAGAATCTTTGTCAGCAGTAATAAAAAAAAAATAATAATAATTCCTCCTTCCAAAGAAAGATAAACAGTTGTCTACGACTCAGGGCAGCTCTGTTGTCTCCTCAGAAGCCAGTATCTTGGCGGTGACGGGAGCGGACGGATAAAAGTGCCCTAACCAAACTGGACACAGTGAAGCAAACAGGCCTTGCTCCGTTCAGTCGAGCATTAAACGCCTGACAAACACCAAGCACTTTCATTTGGCTGCATTTAGCACCGCGCAGCAGATTCAGCTCAGAAGCACACAAGTGTGACAGGACTTTCTTTTCTCTCCCCAAAGAGGTCTTATCTTTCCCGACCGCCGCTGAATAAACATGAGGCGTGCCAGAGCGGTGGGAAGAGGAGAGGTGGTTTTTGTTGCCTTTTTTGTTATTTTTATTTTATATTTTCATAGAAAATGGCCACCACTCTTGAACTGTGATGCTAAAGATAGAACCGCTGTGATATACGTTTCTTTCTTTCTTTTTTTTTTCAGCCAAGTCAGCCATGTTCCACCCTACGCCTGCCTTGTGAAAGTCAAGATCACCAATATGCAAGATGTCCCTTTGCAGATGCGATCAGACAGCTGTGAGCATATATGCATACAAAAACCCAGAGATACAACCATGCCGTATCATTTTGTGATTGCGCATGCACATGTTCTCACACGCGCACGCACACACACACACACACACACACACACACACACAGAGAGAAACAGCATGCTAATCTCAACTTTCACAAGAAAAATCCATCAGGGGCTGTGGATTGGTATCTGGCTGAGCCCAATCTGAATGAGTCAGATATCATCTCTAACATGCAATGAGAGGCAGGCCGCTGCGCGACCCTGTGCTTATTCCGAGTCAACACTTAGCCTGATGACCCAGACGAGGGAGTGGGTTCGGCTGGTTCATGAGCACACAGCCCTGCTTCACTAATGAGCCTGAAGCTGACGGAGCCTGACGTCACCCTGACCCCGGCCGTCACCCCTCTCTCGCCCAGCCAGCAGTTATCTCAGCGCTAGGCACACACCAGCATGCTAATCACGCAAGTGCGGAGAGAGGCTGTTGTTTTAGACTAGGCAAAACTCAATCACCAGTATGGGATCAATGGCTTTGAATGGAATTACTAAGGCAGGCTAATGCTGGCAGCAGCTGGAGAATATTGCCTTCTCCATCAGCCAGGCTTCTTTTTCTCTCTCTCTCTCTCTCTCTCTCTCTCTCTCCACTCCCTCCCTCCCTCCCTCCCTCCCTGTGTATGTTTGTTTTCTCGGCACTTTGGCTAAATTAGTAATTACAGTCGCACAAAGCCAATCTCGCTATGGCAGCCCGTGAACTCAAAAGACACACCTGCTGAAAGTCGGCAAAAACAAGCGGCTTGCTGTGGCAGCCATGTGAACACGGGTGAGTGAGCGGAGAGCACACTCGCTCATGTCTCATTACAGCACACACACACACACACACACACACACACACACACACACACACACACACACACACACACACACACGACAAAGAGCTTTACCAAACCGAACCCGCTTTTACGACCACATATCGTTACAGAATCTTCTGTACAAATTCCTAGGAATTTTCGAATAATAGTTGCTATTTATTCTGTGCTTTTTTTATGATACTACGGCATGTTTCATATTTAGCTTCTAGTTGCTATAGTTTCTAATCAATGAAAACACCATTCCTGGCCAAGCGACAAGGTTACAGACTACGGGGTAATTGTAATCCACTTGGGGAGACCGCATCCCTGGAGAAATCCCAGCGGTCCCAGTGCACACCTCGTTTGGTGCACTTAAGCTGAGCGGGGAGCGGCGGCGGTCCCGGAGCCATATGCCTGTGAAAGCAGTTAAAAGCTGGGGGTTAAACAGTGGAGGGATCGGTGCGGGCTCTAATCCGCGAGCCAGGAGCCCCACCGCAGGAGCGCTCAGCTGGGACTCGCCGGGCTTGAAAGGCAGCGGCGGGCGCAGGGCTCCGGAGCCGTGCTGCTTTAGAGACGCCGTGCCAACCGCTGCGCCTGGCTACGGCATGCAAAAACGACGAGCAGATGGGCTACAAACACACAGATTAACACACACACAAACATACACAAGCGCAAACACTCACAAATATAGGCCCACACGCATACACACACAGACACACAAACACAAGTGTTAACACTCACTTATAGACACACACACACACACACACACACACACAGGCACAAGCACTCACAAATAGAGGCGCACACACACACACACACACACACACACACACACACACACACACACACACACACACACACCCACACCCACACACA